>JALJCO010013363.1:0-83778 GCA_023101725.1 Atherinomorus stipes
CAAATTTTAATTATCGTTAAAACAGTGACTGATTATAGCACTTTGAAAAACTTCTAGTGATGCTGTTCATTGGCTGAAAGAGCAGTAGTAGTTACAGTTTGCAATGTTTAATTTATGAAAACATGGCGAAAGGCAACGAAGGCACCCACATGGACAGTTCTCTTCAGATTTTTTCGCCTTTAAAAAGGACAAAGTAGACATTTAGACCCATTTTGGATATTTTTAAAGATGCTAGGAGGTATTTCTATAATACCGTGATAAAAATTATAACCGTGATCAATTTGGTCACAATAACCGTGATATGAAATTTTCATATCGTTACATCTCTAATTACATGTTGCTGCCGCATTCTCTCTTTCTTGCAAATCAATCCCCACCCCCTCTTGTGTTTGTCCACATCTCCACACTCTTAGCACAACATATACAGCAAATTTCTTCTTCTACGCTTGCATTATCTGCTGAGTCGGCGCTGAACGCTGCGGCTTCCGTAGTGTCGTGAACTCGCTTCGCAGCAGCAACATGTAAGACTTTTTAAATGTACCATGACATCAAATTTAACTTTTCTGGGGTTTTGGGGGTATAATATGATCTGTTATGCACTGATGAGGTCATGTGAATGTCCAGAGTGTTCATAGTCAGTTAGCTTTGTCTCTCTCTTCAGAAACAGTTGAATCAGACAGTTTTATCAACCCCCCCCCCCCCCCCCACACACACACACACACACACACACACACACACACACACCTACCTACAAGTTTATTTATTTTAAAAATGCTGTCTTGTCTGATCGACATAGTTCACTTCCTGAAATGCACATGATGCTAACAGATAGCCTTTAGCAAACTCGGGCCGCTAGGGCAGCATGACCTACTTTCTCTAAATAAGGTTAAAGCCAAATAAATTCTAGCCAATCAAAATGAAGTCAACTTGGTCGCCGGGTAAAGCTGCATATCATTACCGCACCCAACTCTTTTACTGAGGTAGAGGTCTGGCGTTTCAAAACAATCCCCCGCTCTAAAAAATGCAGTTTTTTTCTTTGGAGATTTGACATATGCAGAAATGCCAACAACATGAACTAGTTTTTACTGCCATGTCATCACTCCTTTAAGCTATAGAAATATACTAAATGATGTTGTGCCGAGTAAATTATGGACACTACCCACTCAGGACACTTGGATTACATTGGACGAGCAGTATGGAGGAATATTGCCAAGTTGTTGTGGACCATTTGAGATATTAAAAAAGTGCTCCAGAGTCTTGCTCAGCATGAGGGGGAGTAGAAAATGAAGGCACATCATTTTGTGGGTGTACTATTCCTTTAAGGCTACAGTCTCACTTCTCCGACTGTGTAACCACGGAGACCCCTCAATCCCAGATAGTTCTGTCATTGTGCCGGGTACACAGTGCAATTTCCTGCCTGATCAGTAGGGGTCGCTATGCAAGACTGGCCTCATCCCATGATGCCAATGGTCGGTAACCTCGGTCATAACCTTGGTGGTTATTTTGCTTCCAGTTACAGTGAGCAATGGTGTCCAAGAGAGAGAGAGACTGTCGTTGCTGCAGCTGAATAACATTGAAACAGATACTTTTGATGCAAAAATGGAGACGATGGAGAGATTTTGGTGATTCCTCACTTCTTTGGCCAAACGTTCTTTGGTTGGAGTCATCTCTGCATCTTCATTGGCTAGCCGGTGTTTTAAAAATGGCGCTGCCAGAGTTTACATTGTGATAGACCAATCACAGCCCTTGCCATCTCCGTTGTCCCTTGACGGAGTGAAAGACACTGAAAAATATTTTGTGCAGCCGGAGAGGCTCTCAGTCAACGTAGAGCACTTTACAATAAATTAGCGCTTTACTGTGAGGTACATGTAGCTTCGAGCTGGGAGGGGGAGGTGATTCATACTGCGAGTCGAGCCCCGTTACGTAGCCTACTGTGAGTTACCACCGAGTTATTCATACGTGCTGTGAGTGAGGCCGGGCTACTGAACAGCTGGTGATTCAGTCATGTTTACGAGTTATGAGTTTCCATAATTTGTAGCTCTCAGGAAGAGAGGGGGGGAGTGACTGACTCCATCGCTGTTAGCAGAGCAATGCTAATGAAGCTAGTGAGAGATTGTCTTGTGTGTAGCACTTAGATCACTTTCTTTACCCTTTTTATGGTATTTGGTTATGGCAGCGTAGTTACCTTTACCTGAGGTACCATTGTGAAAAGGAGAGCAGGACAGATCAGACAGATTCTAAGCATGAAGGAGCCTATGGGAGCAATCAACATAGGAAACAGGCAACACTTTTGATTTAAAGAGAAAGGTTATTGATGAACCATGAAGTCAAATGTAACAAAATCAGAATGAAAAAGCTCTATTTACCAGAAAGGTAATAAATAAAAATTACTCATCAAGGATGCGCAGTCATCCTTTTACTGGCGCGTGCAGTAAGCGGTCTACCCAAAAAATAAAATGACTATTTCACAAAATATGAACATAGCTACGCAAAATAATCTGGTCAGCAGTGACAGTAAATGAATCTGCCCACGCAGAACTGAATGCTCCGTTTTCATCTGACAGTTTTCTCCTCCATAGTCGGCCTACCTGGCTGGAGAAGTGATCAAAGTGCAGCACATGACAGGGTCGGACTGGATAAATAACCTTTTGCTCGTTTATTATTCACTTTAAATGCCGTAACTGCAGCAACAGCGCGATGTTGTGATCCTTCTGTAGTCGACTGCACTGAGGATCCAACCACAACAGAGACGCTCGACTCTGAGACGTTCATGGAACAGGACGCACAAGTACTTACAGGCAGATGTTTCCTCTGTTTAAACTGAATTTTTAGAAACTACTTGTACCAGCCCCACTTAGTCTTCTTCTGGCACTGCACGAGCTTCAGTAGTCCTACACTCTGTCCAGCTCACTATCTCCCCCTAGCAGAGCGGCTGAACCACTGCACTTAAACGGGGGCAGTACATTAAATGGTCATTTTGAAAAAAAAAAAAAAGATAAGAAAAAAATCGATCTTTGGAAATTAATATGAGAATCGATTCAGAATTGGAAAATCGGTTTTTTGAACACAGCCCTAATCTGTACGTGCACCTTTCAAACCTCATGATGCACACGCCCGCTGCAACACACCCACGCTGATGCTGCGTGTCATCTGTCACCTAATGAATGAATATGCAGTCGTACCAGTTTGGCTCCTACACCCCCTACGATCACCTCCAGCTTCATTCCTTCTCTCAGGTGATTTGTCCTGCAGACAAACTTCCTGTCTCATACAACAGCTCAGCTCAGTCCACTGTACTGGGTCAGGTTGACCTAAACTTCTGAACGTTGCCAGGGAAACATGAAGAATTTAGACTTCTGACCATAAATCCTCCTTCAGAACAAAGTTCCTTCTTCCCCACTCAGCCTTGACATATTGATTAGAGTTAAATAGTTCACTGTTTGGGCCTCATTTAGTTCAGCAGCTAGACTGAACTGCTGTTGAACAGATTTTATTCAAGTTTGATTATTACTGATTATTTCAGAACATTACAATCCTTCTTCAGAAGGTGATGAATATTCCATCAAACCTTCATCTTACCTGAAGATGATGATGGAGGCAGAAGAATGATCCCAGATAGAAAACTTCCTGAAACAGGATGGAAATAAACATGAGATGTGAGTCAAACATATTAAATGTGAGCTACATGTTACTTGATGCACAATGAGATACTGAGCATACTAATGAATACTGAAATACTATCACATGACATGATTACATATTAACCTGGTGTCTACAAACAGCCCAACCATGAATGACCTAAAATATGCGAGTACAGCTGATTAAATGATCCTAATGAAATAAATGGACCTGATCAGCACCCAGAGACGAACCAATGATTAAATATAATGTGGTATTTGTACAAATCAATACTCTATGCCCCTGCCTGTGCAGGGTGGGCATTCCCTAACCACCACTAACTGATCTCACAACTGTCTTCACATGAGGGAGAAAATTTAAGAGGTGAAAGTTGGTGAAACATCCTTCATGACCTCCACTAATTGAGCGATTGCAGCCAGAGCCAACTGTTTATGCACAAAACGGTCCAGATTCCTAGCATATCCACACACAAAACATGTTCCCTGATATTCTTGGAACGTGTCACAGTGGTCACCACCAAACCAGACCATCTTCCTCATCCTCACCCTTCATACTAAAACTGTTCTAATCTCCCATGATGACGACACCATGAATTATATCCTTACTGATGAAATTACCAGAAGATGGAAACTCAGAACTAAATAATATGAAAAATCAACTATTGAAACAGAAACATAATCCAGCTGGTCTTCTGGGAGACGGACCAGAGTTACCCACTAGAATAAACTAGACTACACAACTGCACGTCTCCCCCAGAAGTTCAGCAGTGGCTACGAGGCTGAAACAAACAGCCAAGTTAGAAAAAACAAAGAAATTCAACGCTACGCAGCTCTAGAAAAATGAAAAAGCTGCACCTGTTTCTGCTGAAACTTTAGGCTGAGAATATACTGGCTGACCAACAATAGTCCATGGGCCAAAGTCAAAGATTTCACCTATCGGTACCACTCAGGGTGGTGATAATGACGATAATGACGATGATTAGCAGTGAAAAAGATAATATATACAATAATATAATATATATAATAAATACAAATTGTAAACCATATCAGAGTGTCACTAAAAGGTGATGTTTTACTAAGTTACCCCTTGGGAAGGTTTATCAAGTTGAAATATCTAAAAATAAAGGATTTATAAATATAGCAAACTAGAATTTGGCACCTTGGGTGATGCAGGTGAAAATTCACGCCTGGGCCATGTTCTACTTTCAGTCCCACATTCATCCCTAATATTGGGATAATATGGTAAGATTATACATTTCCTGAATTGTTACAGTCCTGTGAGTATTTCAGTGTTTGTTATTTGTGTCAGGGTTGTTCCTGCTCCTCACAATACTTAAAGAAAGACAACAGTTTAGGCAAAAATTGTGAAAAAATAATTGTTGTTGACAGTTTGAGGAGCCCCTGTGACTTCTATATTTATTAAACAGGTGCAAAACTGGTTTTAAATTAAAGATTTGAATCTCCCCTTTAAAATGATACAAATATGTCCACATAAAAGATGAGGAAAGGTCTGAAAAATGAGCCTTAAGTAGAACATGCACCAGCGCCTAGAGTTGAATTTCTTGTTGGGGTTGATGAACTTCATGTGATGATAACCATGACAAAGCTACCACTTAGGATGGGTCATCGTACCAAAATATCTTCTATGGACATGCACCTTTTCAAAAATTGTTACTAGATTTTGCCACCCTGAGTGGTACCAAAATCTGGTCTGGCCCATGGACTACAAGGAGGAGCGTGAGGAGTTAGTGTGGAGTCCTGTTGGCCAGAGATTAAGGGGGGGGGGGGGCGAGAGGAAACCTAAGTAACTGTTTCCACAATAACTCTTCCTCCATTCTTTCAACACGTCCTGCTGGACGTTACAGGATTTTCATTTCACCTCCGTTTGATTTTTCTCACTTCAGTCTTGCAGAGAAAGCAAGACTTAAAGAAAAGAAAACATTTTCCGTCGCAACTCAAAACCACATCAAGCCCACAGATCCACCACTCCGCCGCAGCAACTAAACCTCACTAAACACCAAACATCACAAGCACACAAATCCCGGGATTATTACCACTTACCGATTAAAGCAAACACATCACACCAAGCTTTGGAAATTCTCACCTGCTTTCTCCACGAGGCTTCCCTCGATAACAACTCTTTGTCTGATCTTCTTCCGCCACGTCGTTTCTCTCCAGCGGGCTGACCTCCGCAGAGGACAGAAACCAACAATCATCAGTATCCAAGATACGTCTGAAAGTATTCATGAAATAATGTTGCAGAGAATACCTTGTAAAGAAGAGAAGCGGAGCCTCCAGATATTCAGTCTCTAAACTTTGTTCTTGTGATGTTCTGCTTCACTCCGCCTCGATCTGATGAAGAGAACTCCGATCAAAGAATGGAATGCGGAAGTCACGTGCTGCTGCTTCTTCTTCTTGGTTTGTAAACAACGTAAAAGGTGCATTACCGCCACCAACTGGTACGGAGTATGGGTCAGGACAGACGGAAGGATGTAGAAGACAGACTGTCTTCTACATCCTCTTCATCAACCCCGTTTTGAACAAAAACCAAGTATGATTTTGTACATCTTCTTCTGAGTTACACTGTAGAACATCTGGGAGATCAAATGTTACTTTTTCCCTGAGTTTAGCTTCCATGATCTTCCTTTCTGTCTTATATTTGTTGCAGTGCATCATGACATGTTCTCTGCTTTCTGTTTGATTGCAACAGTCACATCGTCCTGTGTTATGCTCGCCCATTTTATACAATGTACCATTAAGCCCAGTATGTCCCATTCTCAGTCTTGACATAACCTTGTAGTACTTCCCATGTCCTGTAGTCATCCTCTCTTGTCCCACTGTCTGTTGTATCCTGTAAAACCACCTTCCTTTCCTCTCTTCCTCCCATTGTTTCTGCCAACGTCTCTTTATTTCCATGGAAACCCGCGCTGTCATATCTTACTATGGAACAAAGCAGCCATCAGATTACTGACGTAAATACTAAATAAACATACTGGATGCTGCACATACACGTTTCTCACTGAATGTTTTATTACATTAATGTTTATTTAAAAGATAATTTCATCTAGTTTTGGAGGGAAAAATTCATATCAGCCAGTAAGCTAGCATTTATTCAGGATCAGATGGTTGGTTCTCCATATTAGCTTCTGTACTGTTTACCTCTGTAAGGATATGAGATTTTATTTTTATATTTTATTATGAGTTGTAAGGTCTTGCTCTCATCTAACCAGTAAGGTCTGCCATGTGGTAGCATGTAATGTCCCAGCAGAATGGACAGTATTTTAAGTCAAAGACACAATGCATACAATAGCAAAGATCCCCTTCAGACAGTACCGTGTTCATGCTGAGACCAGAAGGATTAAATAAATGTAAAAGGAGGCGTCTCATTGAGTGACCCCGGCTTTACACCTGGTCCGTGACGTGAGCGCAGCGCAGCGGCTTTGCTGCGACTTCCTCGGCGCGAGCATTTACACCGTTCACTGTGCGGCCGCGCAGCGCACCCGCGAGTGCACCAGCTGTTGTTGATTGGTGACATCACGAAATCACGAGAGGGCTGCTAGTGCCTGTGTCTATCAAATGGTTATTTTGTCCAGTGGGCGTATGGTTTTTTTTGTGTGGAGGGTGTGTCATGTTGGTAGTTGGTTTGCTGCCGGTGGCTTTTGTTTGGAAGTTCCGGTATTTTCCTGAACCTGTGTCGACTTCCTGTCTGGTTCGATCTGAACTACTGATATTGACGCGGTGTCGGTGCGTGGAGCGTCAAAAATAGAGCTGGTGCGTATCTGTAGCGCAGCGGCAGGCATGCCGGAGCGACGACGGACCGCTCCGCGCCGCGCGTGGCCTTGATTAATGGGCGCGATCCGGTGCGCAGGGCGCGCCGCTGCGCTGCGCTCGCGTCACGGACCAGGTGTAAAGCCGGGGTAACAACTTGGCTAATTACCTAAGAGGCCCCCCACTCTGGGATTTTCTATTATATGTGATGGTTATATAACATTTTACAGACAAGAAAACAGTCAATCATGGTGAACTGTGCAGCATCTGGATGCTCCAACCGGTCTGAGAGGCTTCAGGATGTTTGTGTCGTGGTGCCCGACAACATTAAGAAAAAACTCAAAGTAAATGAACCAATAGTGACAGCGCCACCTGGGGGGTTTTAGAGCCCAGACCTCTCAAAGCCACAAGGACTTTTAAAACAGGGTGAGCAGAGTTAAAACCACAGTGACCAGTTAGCTTGAAACAGTTTATTTAAAACAAAAGAGTCCTTCATTAAAATCCTCCTTAAAAGGCTTCTTAAAGTTTCCCCTACAGGGGGTCTCAGATGTGGGAGGTCCTTCATCACCTCTCCTCTGAAAGCAGACTTTGAAGTAATCTGGTCCTGGTCTGCTGATAAAAACAAAGAAATAAGGAAGTGTGAGGAGTAACACTCTTACTGGGAAAGAAAGAGCAGTTTTATCTCTTACTGGGACACTGCTGGGATTTACTGGTTTGTCTGTAATAAAAAAGAAGCAGTGCAGACAGACGACTCATGGAAGTATGTTTGTAATGATCTGACAGCTTTGTAGCAGTCGGGCTTCTGTTCAGGCTTGTAACACGTCTGCAGGTCAGATTTAGAAGAGACGCCTGAACTCCAGACACAGCTGAGTTTTAGACGTTCTCATTAAATATCAACCAGATTTTTATGAAAAGTTCAGGATCCTAATAAATAAATAAATGCTTTTCACTCACACAGAATATTCTTTAGTGTTGAACTTTCCTGAAAAAGCTGATTTAATCAATTATAAAACTGCAATAATAATGCTCATGGCAAGGAATAAATCTTTACCCACAACCTGCAACAACTGTTCAGAGACAGAGAACGTTCTGGTTTAAGAGCTGAACTCGATTTCAAAGCAAAGTACGTCCGATTAACTTTGAAGAGTTTCTGTTTTACAATCTGTGGAGTGAATTTATTGAACAGTTTAGATAACCAGTTTAAACTAATTACCAATATCAGTCAGTTCAAAAGTACATATAAAAATATGTATTTAACAGGTATAAGGAGGAAGATGGATTATATTAATTATGGGTTAAGATTCCACACATCACATGACAAATGTGTACATACACTAAAGATGATTTATATATAATTCTTGTAATCCTTTATTTTTTTCTTCCTTTCTTTTGTGATGGAGTTGATGTATATAAGTTATATGGTAAAATCATATGCTGTAGTATTATAGATTACTTCAATGTAATATTGTTTTGGAATTATTTTATTTAACACTTGTATTACATATAAACCATGGAATTGGGATCAATATTGTGTGACATAGGGGCATGATCTAATAAGTTTGTATTCTTTCTGCTCCGTTTCTAATTGATTAATTTTTTCCTCCCTTGTTTTTATTTTTTCTTTAAAAATTGGTTTGAAATTCATTCATTCATTCATTCATTCATTCATTCATTCATTCATTATTCATTCTGTTGTACCATTTACTTCTCCTTTTATGTTCAGCACTGTGATTTTTATCTGTGAAAAGCGCTTTATAAATAAATTTTACTTCCTTCCTTTTCCAGCAGTTTCTGCTCCCTGATCCAACGCTGAGGAAATGGGGCACATGAACGCACCTCTGCTGTCTGATCTTCCAGTAAACACTCACAGACATGCCTGTTGCATGTGGACATTCAATTTCTGAGCAGGTTAATAAAAATTATTCAGGGTTGAACAACACAAAGCAGATCCCACATGAATAAGAACACTTGTTCATATTCTTTTATTTTCTGTAAAGGTCTGTTAAACATGGAAAATCTCTGATCTACCCCCCCCCCCCTCCTCATTTCAGGGTGGAGCCTGCTGGAGAACGGTGCTTGAGACCAGGGCCGTTTCTCAGTCTGCGTACTTGTGCGTACTTACGGGCTCGTGGACTCGTGAAACGTCATCATCTGCGGTCCAAGTCATGTTCCATTAAAAAGTTCGCTTCTCGGCAAGTTCACTGGAAATTCCCGGATGAAAAATTTCTCCGCCCATTTTCCAGAGCATGCATCAGAGGAGGCTCGTGCGTACTTGGCCAGATATAAATCCCAGCATGCACTTGCACGCGCGCAGCGTTTGGCAGCCTCCTCCTCCCTCCTTCAACAGCCAAACCTGAGCGATTATTTCTTTCTCTCCTGTTCTTGGCCTTTTATCTGCAGCTCTTCCTCCCGCTTTCCTCTCACAGCTGTTTTTGATCATAATTATGACCTGGTTGTTTGTTTGCATTAATGTTCTTATGTATTGGAAATAAATATAATATACATGTTGGGGAAAAAAAACAAAAAAAACATCCAGGCTGTAATTAGGCTGTAATTGTTTTGGGGCAGTTATTTTAATTGTTCTTATTTGTTTCAGTACCATCTCTACATCTCCACAACAATAACTAACATACAGCTATAGAATAATATTATTTTCATGTTGACAGGCAGGCTGTCAACATGCAGCAGTGAGCAGGGCTGCCTGAGGCAGACCTGCTCACTGCTGCACACAGTTGGTGGTGATGTCACAAGTTTGCGTTGTCTCAATCCGTCAAGTAGGCGGAGTCCGTGCTTGTGAACTCCACAAGTGCAGACTTCCAGTACGTACCCACAAGTCTGTACTCACAAGTACACGAGTATGTAGTACGCAAACTAGGAATTGAGAAACGGCCCAGGTTCTGAGGAAGTGTAAGTGTAACGGGTAATATCCAGAAGTTGTTACTTTTCAGGCATTTAATCCTGTCAATGTCATATTTCAGATTTTTGTGATTAGTTTACGTTTTATTCATTACAGGGAGACAGCAAGCAGAGAGGCTGTTGCATAATTTGTGTTGGTTTAAGGCGTTACCTCGGGGCTCCAGCAGGGGAGTCGCGCACTTTTCCCCTCACACTATTACAGACGAGTGAACGGGAGAACTGCATCCTGGTGTTTCATTTCACTCTCTCCCATTCTTACCCCTTTTTAGAGTAACTACCTCAAAATAAACAGTGATAAACAGCTAACAAGTTATTAATATCTTTGTCCCCTGTGCTATATTCACTGTGTGCCTTAGAAAAATGTATGTTTGAGGTTTCTGTGCCGTGATTCAGTAATCAGCTGATCCAACCAGTGAACAAGCTAGCTCCAGGAGACCTCATGGTTCACTGTAGAGCTGAGATTTTGGTTTTGTTAGTAACAACAAAGTTCATGTTACGTTTTTGTGCTGGAAGAACCTGTTATCTGCTTAAAAAAGGAGAGTGAAGTAGTATGTGTAGCCCGGAGAATGAGTTGGCTCACAGGACACAATAACTGGGGTTCTTTGCAGCGGTTTATTTTCTTTGGCAACGAGTTCTACCACCAACACAATTGTACAAGTTCTGTCCCTAGGACACGACAGAAATTTGGTACAACCAGTTTATCTTACAGTTGGTGTAAAAGTGTGGCAAAGGAACAAAAGAATAATAAAAATATAAAGGAAAATATGGCAGTGGGCTCTGGATAATAGAACATACAAAAAATAATACAGTTAATCACAATTGCTCCAAAGCCCATATATTTACAGAAATATTAAATATACACACTACTTACATCTCACAGCAGTTCTTTTACACGTCAAACACTAGGGACGACAACTGCTTCTTGCCACCCAGACAGTGTGGTCGTCTTCCAACCACACCACAAGCAGACCCTCTGTGTAGCCCATTAAATATACCATCTTGTGAATATACAACAGAAACTTCTCACATACAATGAGTACATTCAACCAAGAGCTGTGTATATCTACCTTCTTTAGACAATGGTATCAGTACACCAGGGAGCGTTTCTGATGAGTGGCCACGCCTTTCCAGCTGAGCAGTAAATAGACCAGGAAGGGGAAGTAGAACGCCTTTTCAAAATGCCTGCTAAAAAGCTAACAGCACTCATGGAACTGCCATCTGGTGGCCAAAATTAGCACACACTTGACATGCTTGCTTACATATAAAAGCAGATAAAACAATACAAAGTAGTCTAAAATGAAATCACAAATCCCATGCATTGCAAATCTGTAAACATCTACAAACAAAAAGGGGGCATTTCCTACACCCAAGTGAAAGGTCATTTTAAATAATTTACCACTTGGCTACATATGTTATGGTACATTTATTGAAAGTTAAAATGTTTATGCGAATAAAAACAATAATTTAGACATCTGAAAAGATTATTTAGAGCATGAAGCATTACAAACTGTTTAACTGTGCCAAAGTGTTATGCATTTATGCATTGTGCTGTTTTGTTTTACCTTGTGAATTGAGACTGTAAAAGACACACTATTACAGATGAGTGAATGAGAGAACTGCGTCCTGGTGTTTCATTTCACTCTCTCCCATTCTTACCCCTTTTTAAGGGCACAACATAAGTGGGTTTTTAATCACATATAATCAGAATAATACAAACTTTATTAATGCCAGTTGGGGAATCAGCCTCTGCATTTAAATGTCTTAAAGGGATAGTTCAGGTTTTTGGACATGAAGTTGTGTGAAACATTCACCGTCTGTAGCTCTGATGCAACAGTGTCTCTCGTGTCACCGAGCCTCCTGCTCTGAGAAACGGCCGGTAAAGGACCAGAGAAAAAGTAGTTCTGCAGCTGTATGGGGGCGCCGTTCTCCAAAGGTTTTTAAGCTAGACAAGTATGCATGTGTTTTGTTAGACTATTTCAAGGATTTTAAAACATCCTGGCCTTATGTCAGACCTTGATTTAAATTTGGACTATTTTTTTGGCTGATATCACTCCGCCACGTAGCTGCGCAAGCCGTTATCTGGAAACAGGAATCAATTGGGATCGCAGCTCGCAAACTTTATTAGCTGTTTCAACACAGAACAAATACTTGGTAGCTTATTATAAATGAGGAAAACTATGTCAGACTATGAAAGCGACGATGATTTGCCTTTTACCTCTTTGCCAAGAGGTTAACTTTATGAACCAGAGTACACTGATGTACCTAGAGCTGTTTACACCGCCCTACTCTTGCTTTGTCTTTACTCCATCGGAGTTTAGGTCTCATTTTAAATCAGAAGATGCTACACGTGGACAGATTAAATAGACTACATCTGACTTTTCAAGACGTTGGAGTGGACCACTTGTAAGCTTATATATTTCCGTAAAGTCCAACTGTCGTTTGACGAAATGCAAATAACTGCAATTTTCATATTTCTAAGAAAAGAAAAAATCCTAGTATTTGTTTAATAATAAACTTTTTTCTGGTTTACACCAGAAAAGCTCACAGATGTCAGGTGTTTATTAATTATTAATAAATTATTTAAATTATTGAGGGTGTTTGCAGACCGCAGGTTTGACATGAGGAACATTATGTGACATAATGCGAATGTGTGTTGTAACGTGAACATCAAATTAAGTGTGAATGTGGTGTTACGTACTTGTCTTTGACAAGTTATCAGGCTTTTAAGAACACCCGCTACTAGTCCCAAACACCTGACACCTTATTTTTTCTAACTGGTTCATCTGGCAGTGTCTTGGAGGATAGTATTGTGAGAACGATCTGTGATTCTTTGACACATGCGTTTCCTTTTCAGCAGTTTGGCTCCTCAATGACAAGCAGAACAGTTGCTGTATCAGCGGCGGTGGCGTGGTGGTTAGCACTGCAGTCTCACAGCAAGGTTGCTGGTTTGATCCTTGGCTGGGGAGGGGTTGGAGCCGTGGCAAGTTCTCCCTGTGTATGCGTGGGTTCTCTCCAGGTACTTCGGCTTCCTCCCACAATCTAAAGACATGTACGTTTGGGAAACAGATCTCCTTTGCAAAAGAGACTGTGTGTCTCAATGGGACTTACCTGTAGAAATACACAAAACGGCCAATGACACGGTCTGACACTGACTAGTCAGGACTTTATCTCAAGAAATCCCAACAAGGTGTCCTGCAGACCACTTTCTGTTTACCAGAGGAAAGTTGACTAAACTACACCAATTAAAACCTGTTCAGTCACTTGTTAGTAGATCTGGGAAGACGGGAAGGGGTCACTCTGGGTGTGGACCCTGACCTCATGACCTGCCCCCAGTACCCGTACTTCTCCATTGATCCCAGTGGAGCCCATTAAACAGGACCCCCCATAAATAAATTGGAAACTGTTGCCTTTTCTAGACCCCTATTTCAAGGTCTATAGTTTTATTGTGTTCTTTTTTTTTGTCACAAATAAAGTTCATACAATGACTGAAAACATCAGCAAGGACACTCTGGACAAAGGACTTTCAGATTATGTGTTAATCAGAACAATACAGAGCACACAGCTGCACAGCAAGCAAGTCACATCCTATTCTTGACTGAATTTTTCTTTTCCTGACCAATTCTTTTAACAATACTCTGCTCAGTCCTTCTCACTTTCTCTTCTCACCTCCGTGTTCTTGATTCAAACCTGGTGACTCTTCATAAAGGTGTTACATAATATTTCTAAGAAAATAAGGTCTAATGTCAAACTAAATGCTGCATATTTTCTATCAAGCACTTGTAAAAATATTAACAGAAAAATGGTTACATTAGAAACAGAAAACAGTCACATTTCATACAGGAGTAGATAAAAAAAAGGAAAATATAAATAGATTATATTTGATGTATAAAATATTAGCAGAAAAATGGTTACATTTTGTCGCAGGACAAAGGAGGGCCCGGGCAGGATTCGATCCCCAGACTCGTGGGTGACAGTCATGCGTGTTTACCAGTCAGCCAAAGGGACATCCCCTTGGCCAAGGAGCCAGAGCGCATGATCACTCGGAGGCATTGTGACAGGACTGTCAACTGCCACAATGGGCGGCGGGCCTGTTCCTGGTGGTGTGGGGGGGGGGCCCGGGGGGGGGGGGGGGGGGGGGGCCCATTAGAAACAGATAACAGTTACATTTCATACAGGAGGAGATAAAAAAAAGGAAAATATAAAATGATTCTATTTGATTTATAAGTCATGAAGTTAGATGAAGTAAGAGTGGAGGACGCAGACACAACAACTATTGACAAAAAAAAGTCAGGATGAGCAGACAGGGATTCAAGTCTGGTTAAATTGATCTTAAAGACTGAGCTGGATTTTATTCCACACATCAGAAATGTCACAAAGACAGGATTTTATCATCTTAAACATCACAATAGTCCAGCCATTCCTCTCTCTAACTAGCATGGAGGTATTAATGCATGCTTTTATTATTAGTAGATCCAGTTTCTGTGATGTAATCTGGTTTCTCTGATTGTCCCAAAGTGTCATTCTGGGGAAATCTACAATTACCCCAGAATGTGTTTTGAGGAGGACCAGAGGGAAAAACACATGACACTAGTACAATACAATACGCCTCTCACCTGATAATAGCTGGGATAGGCTCCAGCAACCCCCGCGACCCTGAACTGGATAAGCGGTACAGAAAATGACTGACTGACTAGTACAATATTGATACTTTACAGGTGTGTTCAAGGTTCTTCTGGTCATTTAAAAATGTTTTTAAATGACTAAAATTTAAGGCCAGTGTTGATGTTCACTGGCTTCTTATTTATGTGACCTGCTTTACATCAAAAGCCCTCATGGACTATTGAGGTCCTCTATGAGGGGGCTGTATCAGACTTAATACATGCTGAACACTTATACACCCTTCTGACATGTTTATATGATTATAATCACTTGAAAATACGCATGAAATCAAGTCCCACATACACACTTGATCAACATCTCAAATTTAAAAAGATATTACATTTAAACATACATGCGATTAAAACATCCATTGATCCAAGACACCTTATATCCAGACAAGACAGACCTGACCAGGTGCGGGTATTTCATAAGTTTCTGTGCCTGGTCATAAGATTGAGACATGTATTTCCCAGTCAGTTGCATTAAAAGACACGTCATACCAGAAAGTCCTGAAAGCTCTGAGGAAGACTTAGGTGACAGCTGAAAGTGTCAGAAAGGTAAGATCTGATTCAAGATGTCTGACAAAAAGAACATTCTTACTATTATGAGTGAACAGCAAGATGATCAATACATCCTATACCCATTTTAATGAGTGATTAATGAGTGAACAGTTATGTATGCAAAACCCATGTGTGCATGAGCTCATAGTAGTACACATGAGATTATGTGCATGTGGGAGATCACAGAAGTTTCAATGAGAGGAAATGTGTATGCTGTGTGAAATGACACTGGCTTTATTACATGAGAAAGGGGTAAATTTGTCTGACTATCTCACGCCTATCTACACTAGATACATTAAAGATTTCCAGCAAAATCTTCAGCTTTGTTGTCTCCATTCCGTGTGGACACGCATGTGTCCCTTTAAATGATGACGCCATCTAAATAATTCACCACAAATCTCACAGGGAAATGATTTCTCTCCTGTGTGGATTCTCATGTGTCGGTCAAAGTTTGCCTTTTCACGAAATCTTTGTCCACATTCATCACAGCTAAATGGTTTCTCTCCTGTGTGGATTCTCATGTGTTGGTTTAAGTTTCCCTTTTGACTAAATCTTTGTCCACATTCATCACAGCTGAATGGTTTCTCTCCTGTGTGGATTCTCATGTGTATGTCTAAGCTTCCCTTTTGACTAAATCTTTGTCCACATTCATCACAGCTGAATGGTTTCTCTCCTGTGTGGATTCTCATGTGTTGTTTAAGCTTCCCTTTCGACTAAATCTTTGTCCACATTCATCACAGCTGAATGGTTTCTCTCCTGTGTGGATTCTTATGTGTTTGTTTAAGCTTCCCTTTTCACTAAATCTTTGTCCACATTCATCACAGCTGTATGGTTTCTCTCCTGTGTGGATTCTTATGTGTTTGTTTAAGTTTCCCTTTTTGACTAAATCTTTGTCCACATTCATCACAGCTGAATGGTTTCTCTCCTGTGTGGATTCTCATGTGTTGGTTTAAGCTTCCCTTTTCACTAAATCTTTGTCCACATTCATCACAGCTGAATGGTTTCTCTCCTGTGTGAATTCTCATGTGTTTGTCTTAAGTTTCTCTTTAGACTAAATCTATGTCCACATTCATCACAGCTGAATGGTTTCTCTCCTGTGTGGATTCTCATGTGTCGGTTTAAGGACGTCTTGAGACTAAATCTTTGTCCACATTCATCACAGCTGAATGGTTTCTCTCCTGTGTGGATTCTCATGTGTTGGTTTAAGTGTGCCTTTTGACTAAATCTTTGTCCACATTCATCACAGCTGAATGGTTTCTCTCCTGTGTGAATTCTCATGTGTTGGTCTAAGTTTCCCTTTTGACTAAATCTTTGTCCACATTCATCACAGCTGAATAGTTTCTTTCTTGTGTGGATTCTCATGTGTTTCCCAAGATCTACTTTACAGTTACAAATGTCACCACAAATGTCACATATAACTGTGATTTTCTTCGTGTGAACCATTTCCTTTAAATATACTTTTTGTGTTTCTTTAAAATATTTCTTAGAACAGCTCAAAGATGTTTCTATTAAGTGTTTCTTAACTCTTGAAAACTCTTGAAACTCTTCTTTATATTCAGAGCAGCTCATGGATTGTTTGACAGTGTTACACTTCATATTACTGTTTACATCTGACCCATGTAGCCTGATGTCATTCCAGCTTCCATCACATCTTAAATTGGCAGTAGTTTCTTTGGTTGCTCTTTTATGGGGCAAGGTTCTGGGTCCCGCTTGTCCAGACTCCATTTACAGGGAACCCACTTTGTAATGTCCAACAACTGCTGCAGTTCTGCAGGAACACTGAAATGGGAAAGAAAGTTCAAGCTGGATTTCGTTGCAGAGAAGACCTTCTAAACATGAAAAGCTTATTTGCACCTCAACTTTATCTGTTGATCAACAACCACAACACACATTCCTGACACATTCATGCCACCTTTTTTTCTTATTGGTTGTGTGGTTTGTGATGGACATTTCTCTCACCCTACAATCACCTCCACCTTCATTCCTTCTCTTAGGTTTAGTGATTGGTTCTCATTCAGAATCGGGTTTACAAAGAGAATTGGTTCTTATGAGTCATTCGAGTTACCGAGTCTGTTACCAAGAGAGTTTAAAGAAATCTACCTGTTAATACAAGCTTACCTTGCTCCCATTTCTGACTCATTCATACCACCAAAATGAATGAAACTGATTGAAATAATCATTTCATTGGTTAAAAAAAAACAACCACCTCCAGTTGAAAATCTTTAGTCAATTCATAGCAGTGCACGTTGAGGACAAAATAACGTAAAAATGATCAATGGAAATCAGTGAAAAATCAATAGTTCTCTAATGGGAAATATTTATTTTTATTTTGCTGAATAAAAAATTTCATATAAATGCAGCTGGGAATTTAGATATTTTCCCCTAATTTGGCAAAAATCTATTTTCTAATCTCAATAATGTAATGAAGAGGGAAACTTTCTATGGAGTTTCATTCCCTAAGTTTCATTCTTTCATTTCATCGCACCAGTCTGCTGATTTTCCTTGCAGACAAAATGTAAACATTTTATTAGAAGTGTGCATTTCTACCTGTCTCACGATTTGATCTGATTCCAATTATCTGTCTTACAATTTGATTTGATTCTGGAATGCATCACGCTTCTTCGCACTCAATTTTTTATCACTTACTACAAGCAGTCAGATTTTTTTTTTTTTTGTTATATTGGTAAGATCCCTGAGGGGAAATTAGGGCGCTCTGCATTTCACCTGTACTGTAAGTATCAGAGAGCAGTGGGCTGCTACTTAAAATAAGGGGGGTTAAGGGGTTGCTCAGGGGTCCACAGTGGTTCACCTGGGACTCGTATTGGGGACTCGAACCCGGGTCCTCCGCAGCAAAGCCCACGATGCTACCACTAGGCTACCTACTCAGAATACCTAAAAAACAAAACATACATCTTTCCAATGAAGCAAATGACGACTTCCAAAGTGTGCTGCCATTAATTACTTAAGGGTTGAATATGGAACATTTTTATTAAAAGCTATTCTTAAAAAAAAAAAAAAAAAAAAAAAAACCTCCACAGACTTCCTAGAAAAATTATATTTAGCCTAAAAATAATTATAAAATGAATGTTAACAGGTTCGATAATGGCATATTTACGTCTATAACGCCGCCATTGCAAGCTGCCAAATATGATCTCTGTGTGGAAACACTATTTTGGGCAAAGTTAGGCTGGTACAGGAGGAAACAATGGAGACGGCGAGTGAAGCAGCTGCTTCAGTCCTGGAGATATTGTTATCTGTTTCTGAGGAGGAGTGACCTGAGAAGAGCAAAACCTGGAGTAAATTTAGGTGAAGACTACACTAAATGGACCCACAAACGTTTTCCACGTCGTCAAAACACGGAAATGGCGACTTTCCTCCTGGATCGGTAAGCTAACTTGTTTGCTAACGTGGCTAACGTTAGCTGTCAGTTATAAACTCCTCTGTGTTACTTGTTGGACATGCTGCAGACTGTTGGTCACTTGCGTATCGACAGCGAGTCTGGCATCCCAGCGGCTGGAGTTGTTTTTCTGCCGTTACAATTACAACCTAGACACACGTGATGTCGCTGTTCTGTCCATGTTTCATATTCAATCTTTAAATGTTAGATTAAGAGAAAAAAAAAGTTTTTCAGTACAGCACCTATCAGACAGCTCTCTCATAAACAGCTTGCGTCTGCAGCACAAGATAAAATCTTTCAGTCCTCACTTCCATAATGTGCTGTTATTATTACGTATGACTGCTGCAGTCCATAAATCATATGTAAAGGATACACGGCTAGCTTTACCTGGGCTTTCATTTCCTCGTACAATGCAGGCACAGCTGTTTCTGTGAAGTGTCTTCTTGTCGGCAGGTTATATCGAGGCTCAAGTGTCTTCAGAAGGTAACGAAACCCGGCATTTTCTACCACGGCATAGGGCCGTAGATCCTTAGCAATGAAGCATGCAACAAAACGGGTGATCTTCTTCCCTCTCTTTGAGGAAGACGGCAAAATTATCAGCGCTTGTTCGATTGTTGGCTGGGATGTGCTTGTTGTTTTCGTGGCTGTTCCTGCCGAAGTCCTCACAGGGTGGAAATGTTCAAAATGTTTTGTCAAATTAGATGTATTCCCAAAGTACTTTATTTTTGTGTGGCAGACTTTACACACAGCGTACATCTTCTCATGTTTCCCGTCAAGCTCATAAAAGCTGAAATTGGCACAGACGTGCAATTCAAATTTAACAGGCGCAACTTTAAAGGGATAGTGTGTAAGTTCTCCTGTGTTTTATTCACAAAAACTGATTATTTGGTTCAAAAGTGTTTTTTCATTAATCAGTAATCACTCCCATCAACAAACTGAAGTGCTCCTCTAAGTTCTAAATTTGCCGTTCGTATCATTCATTTACACATCGAGCAGGGCGGCTCGGTGAAGGCTGCTATGTCGTATCGCCATGTTTTTGCGTTCGGGAAAAGCGTGACAGTAGGAAAACACAGAAACTCACCGGACACACTGGAGTTTTCAGCTCAGTTCGAGGTAATGTCTTTGAAAAGTCACCGCGCTGCAGAGGGGAGAAACCAGCGTCACACTGATGCTGGGTTCACGTGCAGTCGGGCAGACGGCCGTTGGTAACAAACCAGATGTCATTTTAATCAATGAAGCCGAGCGAAAGACGGTGAAACATGGGTCAGGGAAAACAATACGACATCGCCATGACAACAAATCAGATGTGTACTGATGTCACTGTAACTGACGGACCACGTCTTCATATAGAGGCCGGTGATAACTTTACATGCATCGGATGTCGTCGGTCTGCCCGGTTTCACGCCAATGCAGCATGAAAAGTACGAGGGAGCTGCTCCCGATTACACAGTGTCCCTTGAATGACTAGTGTGGTTCGCGCTGGATCCCCGTCTGCCATTTTTGGAAATGCTAGTGCAACGCAGTGCACGTCATTGCAACTCTGACCCCGGAAGTTTAAAAACATCAAAACTTTGCCCAAAGTGGCCAGAAAAATAATATAATGAATGGAGGAAAAGCAGAATCGTGCACGGCCGAATCACGCATCTTAGAATTGGTCATTTTTCCCACCTCTAGTTTTTATATGTCGTCACTCAGACTATCTAAGCAGAGCAGCACACGTTGACCGAGTGGCTGCAACTGAGAACTGAGGAGGGAGAGGTATTTTTATGTACTGCAAGTGGAGACCATGGCTACTTAAAGGAATACAACACCCACAGAATGATGTGCGTTTATTTTCTACTCACCCTCATGCTGAGCAAGACTGTGGAGCACTTTTTTAATCTCTCAAATGCAGGTCTGGGTTTTCAAACAAATGGATTTAAAAGAAAACTTCTGCAGCAACACTGATGGAGGCGACCACAACCTTGTCATTACCTGTAAGTTTATTTATTTTCCAAATGCTGTCTTGTCTATAAACATTGACCACGTTTACATGTCATCAAAATTCGGGTTAAGGTCAATATTCCGGTTTCTGAAAGATCAGGAATAACCCGTTTACATGCATGAGCAGACAGAGTTACTCCTGTATACATGATTACTGAAATCAATTGGAATATCCCGACCCAAACCGCGACTCACGGAAAACGTCATGATGGTGGATAATGAACCATCCGGAGCCACTGCGGTAAAGCCAGCCAAGTTTCAGAGTTACAGCCGAAAATAACGCCGATTGGCTGGACCGCTGATCCGCGAGAGGCGGCGGGCTTGACTGCAGTCCGGAGTGCTGGTACTGACCCACCAGCATTACTTGACGGATCATAGAAGGAGAGCAACGTGTCCTGAAAATGCAGCTCGGAGCACATCCACGCTTCCCGTTTCCAGCAGAGTCCGCCGGACAGATGAAGGTCTCAGCCAGGACTGGTGGGAACGGTTGTAATGATGAAGTTAACAGACTCCGGCTGGAGTCAGTGAACTTTCCTGTATCACATCTTCACCAAACTTTTCCAGATGAGTGATGGAGCCCCGCGAAGTAACTGTTTGCACACCAGCTCCTCACGGGATGCGTGTTGCCATGGTGATGTATAAACTAGCAAGAGCACTGTCTGATCGCTAGTACAAAATACTCCCTGTAATTTAATCAAAACGCCAAAAATGCTTGCAGATAGAGCATGCGCAGAACACAATTAAATATTCCTTTCAATGAAGATATTCCAATAAGCGTTTACATGACCAAATATTCCGGTTAGAAAAGGAGTAACCCAGGGGTAATATTCGGTTTTTAAAAACCCGAAAATGAGCATATTCGGGTTTTTGCCAGTGTTTACATGGCCATGCGCAACCGGGTTATTGCTAATATTCCGGTTATGAAAGAGTTATTGGCTGCATGTAAACGCAGTGATAGTTCACTTTCTGAAATGCACATGTTGCTAACAGATAGCCTTTAGCAAACTCCGACCCCTCGGGCAGCTTGATCTACTTTCTCTAAATAAGGTTCTAGCCAAATAAGGTGTAGCCAATCAAAATGAAGTCAGCTTGGTCCCCGGGTAAAACTCCATATCATTACCGCACCCAACTCTTTTACTGAGGAAGGGAGGTCTGGCGTTTCAAAACAATCCCCCGCTGTAAAAAAATGTTTTTTCTTTGGAGATTTGACATATGCAGCAATGCCAACAACATGAACTAGTTTTTACTGCCATGTCATCACTCCTTTAAGCTACAGAAATATACTGAATGATGCAATTTCTCGTAAATTATGGACACTACCCACTCAGGACACTTGTATTACATTGGACGAGCAGTATGGAGGAACATTCCCAAGTTGTTGAGGTCTTTCATGGACCTTTTCGTTTCAAGCACCAGTGAACTGGATAATATGAAAGTTGGCGGGGAAACTAAAACCTCTCTGATCTCTGGTTGCATTTGAGATATTAAAAAAGTGCTCCAGAGTCTTGCTCAGCATGAGGGGGAGTAGAAAATGAAGGCACATCATTCTGTGGGTGTACTATTCCTTTAAGGCTACAGTCTACTTCTCCGACTGTGTAACCACGGAGACCCCTCAAGCCCAGATAGTTCTGTCATTGTGCCGGGTAAGCATTGCAATTTCTCACCTGATCAGTAGGGGTCGCTACACAAGACTGGCCTCATCCCATGATGCCAATGGTCGGTAACCTCGGTCATAACCTTGGTGGTTAATTTGCTTCCAGTTACAGTGAGCAATGGTGTCCAAGAGAGAAAGACTGTCATTGTTGCAGCTGAATAACATTGAAACAGACACTTTTGATGCAAAAATGGAGACGATAGAGAGATTTTGGTGATTCCTCACTTCTTCGGCCAAATGTTCTTTGGTTGGAGTCATCTCTGCATCTTCATAGGCTAGCCGGTGTTTTAAAAAATGGCGCTGCCAGAGTTTACAATGTGATCGACCAATCATAGCCCTTGCCATCTCCGTTGTTCCTTGACGGAGTGATGGACACTTAAAAAATATTTCATGCAGCTGGAGAGCCTTTCCGTCAACGTAGAGCACTTTACGATAAATTAGCTGTTACTGTGAGGTACATGCAGCTTCAAGCTGGGAGTGAGGAGGTGATTCGTACTACCTCTGAAATAACACAAAATACCTTTAAAGCACAAATGCACATTGGCTTCTACATCTAATAGTCTGTACCAAAAGTACCACAGAATACCTTCAAAGTGCATTACAAATACACATTGGCTTGAAGATCTAATAATTTGCACCAAAAATAACATAAGTTGCAATAAATTACACTTGTAGTTCTCAAGTCATCCTCTACAGAGCTCAGGAACCAAGCTGACACTTTAGCTTAACAGAAACTGGATGCTGCTACCAAAAATGAGTAGAAATATTACACTTTTTACAACCAAATTACAAAACTATACATAGTTTTTCCAAGCTATTATCAGGTGAGAGGCGGGTACCTTTGGACAGGAAACCAGACTGTTGCAGGGAAATACGCCAATCAATGACAGTAGATTCAGCTGTAACGTGCTCCTGTGATGTAGGCGACACATCGGTGTGGAGAAATATTCCAACTGCTTTCAACATTCACCTCCCTGGTAGTTAGAAAAAACGCTGATATCTGTGTCTGACATTGAGTCGGCTGACGACAGTGCGCGCTCTGTCCGCGCTGCTCGTGGAAGTGCAGCAACTTGTTAAACGTCCTGCTCATAACTAGCCTACTGACTGTAACCCCGGCTTTACACCGGCTCCGTTAGCACTGCGTCGTGTGCGCGCCGCACCATGCAAAGCTAAACTCGCCTGTTGTAGTCAATGGTTTGACTTCCATTGAGCACGCTGCAGCCCGTGAGCGGTCCGCCGCCACTCTGTCATGTCACGCCACAACGCTAAATATACGCACCAGCTCTGTTTTTGACGGCGCACGCACCGACACTCCGTCAATTTTAGTATTTGAGATGGGACCAGACAGGACACCAGACACGGGATTCAGCGTTAAACATCCGGTAACCTCCTAAATAAAAGCCACCGTGCAGATTTTTCAGCTGCTAAACATCTGCATCTGACAATCTGAACATGACTTTGGGTCAGACTCTGAATGTGAGATACAGAAACAAAGTCATTTTTATTTAGAGAACAACCACAGAGCTCTGAATTAACTAGATTACAAGTTCACTTTCAGCTACTTGGAATAAAAATCATGTGGACCAAACTAAGCATTGGGAAAAAGCACTTACTCATGGTACTTCCACAATACTGACAAAGATTAATCCAAGAGAGCTGACGAAGAACCAGACAGACAGAATGTCCTTTTGTTTACATGTGATTCTGTGATGTCACAGATCTAGCAACACAGGGTGCGCTTGGGGGCGCGCCGTGGAGGTTGGAGCATGGTGCAGCCGGTACACAGCGCGCACGGACTCATATTTTTAAGAAAACAATCCTAGTATTTGTTCAGTAATCAACGTTATCTAGAACACTTTTTTCTGGTTTACTCCAGCAAAGCTGGAAGAAGCCATTTGCAGATTAATCAGACACAAACGGCGCCTCGTCTGCGTGCTGCTCCACTCTTCTGCACCGAAACCAAACCACACACACACCACCATGGATCAGTTTTACATTGAAATAAATATTGGTTCACAGAATATCAAAGCATCACACACCCTCCACCCTCTCTCAACCTGACGTGTGTCCATCTGTCCTCCACCTCCACAGCATCAGGCTGCAGCGTCTAAAAAGCAGGTGTTTGGACTTCAGCGCAGCTTCCAGCTCCGTTCCTAATGTCAAACCCGCGGTCTGATAACACCCTCAATAATTTAAATAAATAAGATTTTATATGTACTATGTAGAAATACACGTTTACATGGACTTATTTTCATTTTGGCAAAAAATAAACAGATCCGATTATGCAGCTTAGGGCTGGACGATTATGGGAAAAATTATAATCACGATTATTTTGACTAATATTGAAATCACGATTAATATACACGATTATTCATTGATTATAAAAAAGTGTTTATTGAACCACCAATACTCAAATTTAAATATAACTTTAAAATAAAACCGGAAATAAATTAGAAACAAGGCGTAAAATAAGGATATTATTTAAACTAATAGCAATAAAAATGAATACCTGGTCTACATGCATTCCTGTTCTATACTCCCTGCAGTTTGCTTCCTAAAACTCCACCAGTCTGTTCACTTCAGGATTAATCCTTTTTTTCCTTCGATTACAGTGTTTTTGTGATCATGAAAAGGCAAAATTGTAATCACGATTAAAATTCGATTAATTGTCCAGCCCTAATGCAGCTGCTGGAAAACAGCGACAGTCGCAAAAAAAGAAAAAAATTCTAAGTAAAGTTATTTGTGATACACGATATCAGAATATCCGATATGCCAATATTTTAAAACTCATGTGGCCGATAACCGATATCGATACAAATAGTAAAATTGAAAAAATACCCAGTCATTTCAAACAGCAGTTTTGTTATCCGTTTCCGACACTTTGAAAAACAGGGGTGGGAAAAATATTGATACACTAAAATCTCACGATATTTTCATAGGCCGATATCAAATCGATATTCAAAAACACAGCATCAATCTATTTCACTTACAAAATCTCCTGAGATTTCATTGTTCTGTTACAAAATCTCACAAGATTTTAGGAATTCTCACGAGATTTCATGACAGAATGATAAAATATCACGAGATTTCGTTAGTTAAATAAATCAATACCACATTTTTAAATGTCAATATGATATCAGTTTATTTAAAAAAAAAAAAAAAAACATTTTGTGAATTCTCATGAAATTTCATAATGGAACTATGGAATATCACGATATTTCATCAGTAAAATAGACCGATACTGCATTTTTACTGATGAAATATGATATTAGTGAATGAAAACGTCAAGATATTTCAGTGTATGGATATTTTTTCTCCACCTCTAGTCTTGAGAAGTTTTAAAGTCTGTAAAAAAAAAAGTTCTTCAAAGGAAAAAGGATGAGTGGGGCATGGATTTGCAGGTGAATTTATTCACGCACCAACGTGTTTCGGCGTTTCAGCCTTCATCAGGGTAAAGCTTTACCCTGATGAAGATGAGCAACCTTCTTAAACCTTCTACTCATCCTTCTTCCTTTGAAGGCCTTTCGGCCACGAGTTTGATGAGCACCTGCCGGCTTATTTTCTTTTAAGCCTTTGTTCCTTAAGACTTGATCCAGTGAGCACTGCACCTTCTTTCTTTCTCTGTAAAAAAGTTTTTGAAGAAGAATTTTTTTTAAGACTTTAGAAACAGCGGGCTAATCGGTTAGATATTGATTAAATATCGGTGGGGTGGCCGATATCCAATAATCAGTTTGAAGGCCAATATCGATGTGGGGGCTGATTATATTGCGCATTCCTAAAAGTTCTGATCACTCCAGCTTCATAAACAAATAATAGTAACTACTGTGAAAATTCTTCATACAAATAATCATGAATGCTGAATCAGCGCCGGTTCACCTGGACAGGTCGCTAGTCTGTTGTAGGACCAAAACAGAGAGACAACCACGGCCTGAATAATCGACTTTAGAAATCACCTAAAACGTCCGAATAAAGCAGAACACGAACAGACTGCAGAAATACGCAGTACGTGTCACGGTCTGAGAACATGACCACCACCAACTCCCCCCACTTCCTCATCCATTCTGTACGTGCACCTTTCAAACCTCATGATGCACACGCCCGCTGCAACACACCCACGCTGATGCTGCGTGTCATCTGTCACCTAATGAATGAATATGCAGTCGTACCAGTTTGGCTCCTACACCCCCTACGATCACCTCCAGCTTCATTCCTTCTCTCAGGTGATTTGTCCTGCAGACAAACTTCCTGTCTCATACAACAGCTCAGCTCAGTCCACTGTACTGGGTCAGGTTGACCTAAACTTCTGAACGTTGCCAGGAAACATGAAGAATTTAGACTTCTGACCATAAATCCTCCTTCAGAACAAAGTTCCTTCTTCCCCACTCAGCCTTGACATATTGATTAGAGTTAAATAGTTCACTGTTTGGGCCTCATTTAGTTCAGCAGCTAGACTGAACTGCTGTTGAACAGATTTTATTCAAGTTTGATTATTACTGATTATTTCAGAACATTACAATCCTTCTTCAGAAGGTGTTGAATCTTCCATCAAACCTTCAACTTACCTGAAGATGATGATGGAGGCAGAAGAATGATCCCAGATAGAAAACTTCCTGAAACAGGATGGAAATAAACATGAGATGTGAGTCAAACATATTAAATGTGAGCTACATGTTACTTGATGCACAATGAGATACTGAGCATACTAATGAATACTGAAATACTATCACATGACATGATTACATATTAACCTGGTGTCTACAAACAGCCCAACCATGAATGACCTAAAATATGCGAGTACAGCTGATTAAATGATCCTAATGAAATAAATGGACCTGATCAGCACCCAGAGACGAACCAATGATTAAATATAATGTGGTATTTGTACAAATCAATACTCTATGCCCCTGCCTGTGCAGGGTGGGCATTCCCTAACCACCACTAACTGATCTCACAACTGTCTTCACATGAGGGAGAAAATTTAAGAGGTGAAAGTTGGTGAAACATCCTTCATGACCTCCACTAATTGAGCGATTGCAGCCAGAGCCAACTGTTTATGCACAAAACGGTCCAGATTCCTAGCATATCCACACACAAAACATGTTCCCTGATATTCTTGCAACGTGTCACAGTGGTCACCACCAAACCAGACCATCTTCCTCATCCTCACCCTTCATACTAAAACTGTTCTAATCTCCCATGATGACGACACCATGAATTATATCCTTACTGATGAAATTAGCAGAAGATGGAAACTCAGAACTAAATAATATGAAAAATCAACTATTGAAACAGAAACATAATCCAGCTGGTCTTCTGGGAGACGGACCAGATTATACCCACTAGAATAAACTAGACTACACAACTGCACGTCTCCCCCAGAAGTTCAGCAGTGGCTACGAGGCTGAAACAAACAGCCAAGTTAGAAAAAACCAAGAAATTCAACGCTACGCAGCTCTAGAAAAATGAAAAAGCTGCACCTGTTTCTGCTGAAACTTTAGGCTGAGAATATACTGGCTGACCAACAAGGAGGAGCGTCACCAGAAAAGCAGAGCAGCCTGCATCAGACTCAGCCCGTGTGTTAGAGCTGCACCTGGAGGCTGTCTGGAAGAAATCTGAGGGGAAATGACCAGTAGGAGACGCTGGCATATTATTTTTAAAAGGAACAAAGTCCAACAATCTAGATGTTTATGGCTGGGTGAGCAGACATAAACGTGGCAGAATATCACCAAAGAGGAGCTGCGTGTCACCAAATTCATGTCCAAGGAGATCATTCTCATGAAAAACAATGGATTCAATCTAAATTCAGGGGAGGGAAATTTACCACAAACACCATGGTTTCATTCAGTTCAGTGAAGCTAGCACTTTAAGATGATTTTGGAAATAATGTGTTTTCCCTACTTAACATTCATGCTGCAGATGAAGAGAAACACTTTCCTAGACCCCCCCCCCCCCAACTTTCATATAATGGAGTTCGCCGGCGTCAGAGCCAAAAAGATCCATAAAAGAGTCCACGTAAAAATTCAAAGATGAAGAGGGGGGGGATAGAAAGAATAATATTAAAAAAGGGGGGACCGCTCTACGTCAATTTCCTCCATTCTGTCCCTGGTTCTATGTAAGCTCTTAGTATCTCGTAGATGCATATTTTTCTGCGTTGGTAGCAGCAGTGGGGGGGGGGGGGGGGGGGGGGGGGGGGGGGTTGTTGGTGGTGTGGAGGGGACTCACAGCGGTTTCTGTTGTGAAGTCTGGGGAGTGTTTGGCTAGGGCGGGGGCCGGCCAGGGGATTCCGAAAGCATTTATTGAGGTAAAAAAGTTACTGAGTACCCCTTTAAGTAGCAATGTTGCAGCTTTTAAAGCATCTACACAGAATTAAGACTTAAAACATTAGTTGGAGCCTGTTAACTAGTTTAATGAAAACTTTCCACCCGCGGGTTGGGGGTGGAGGCGGTGGGTGGGTGTGCTGTGTTGATTTCACGCTGCGTTCCCACAGCAACCTGTACCCACTCTGGAGGCGCTGGACAGGTGTGTGTCGCGTGACATGCTATGAAGTGTTTCACGGAATTGAGAAAAGGGTCCCCGGTTTGTTTCGTTGGTATGAGGAAATGGTTAAAAATGTTTGTTTGTGTTGTCCTGGCGGGGAGTCGAGGGGGGGGGGGGGTAGATTAAAGCTGTTTCCACCGCGGGTTGGGTAGGTCGGGCAGGCGGATGGGTGGGTTTGGGTACGGATGTGTTGATTTCACGCTGTGTCCCACAGCAACCTGTCCCTATTTGGAGGGGAGAATTAGTGGCAGCGCTGTCGTGATTGTGTGAATATCGTGTGTACGCGCAAAACACGGGGGAGAAACAGAAAGGAGTCACCCGGTTTGTTTTTCGCTGGGTCACGCGGGAAGTGGCGGATTTTTAATGAATCAGCTGATTGCTGTGCATTAGCTCCCCTCTTTGGTCCGGATCGGTTAGTCAGTCCCCTACGAAGGGTGCAAAAGTGCGGGGGGTGGATATGGGTCCCGTCCGTTTTGTGGGCGCCGTGGCGATCCGGCGACGCAGCGCTGGGGAACGGGGCTTGGGTCCGTCCCAGTTTTGGGAGACGAAAAACCGTGGACCGATCCGGCCCGACCCGACCCAGACCCGCTGGTGGAAACGGGGCGAGCACGCCATTTTGTAGTGTTGTTCTAATTCTGTTCACTACTTTTCATCCACTACATCGTCCACTATAAAATACCCACAATGCACTGCAAAGGTGTACAAGTGTACAAGTGATGCAACCTACATTTTTACACCCGTATACCACAATTAAAAGCGGCCGTGTTTTGTGATCGCAGAAGAAGAAAAACGGCGAAGCAGCATAACTAAGTAACGTTATAGTACCAACATTTGCTTTCGTGGCGTTGTTGTGTAGCTTTTAACAATAACAGTATTTCTTCGCAGCAGGAAAGCTGTCTATTGTTCATAACTGTTAGCTACCGCTACTGCACGTCTTTAAAAAAAAAAATATATGAAAAATTATTGAAGTTCCGCGACTGCACGTCACAGCGCATCTTCCAACGTCACTCCATGTAGTGTCCGAAATCTCCTCCCGTCTTTCCCTACATAGTGTACATCACAGACATCGATAGACCCCACATCTGCTGGTTTGAGACGTGCCGACAGAGCAGCCATCTTGGGTCAGACCAGGCTTCAGAGTGAATGCGTGCCTGTTGAGGAAAGTGGTATTTCTCATGTTCAGACCTGCTTATCACGGTGAATTTTCAGCCGATTTCCAGATAAATGGACTGACTGAAAATGCCGCCCCTTTACGGGATGCACAAGACTATTTGACTGAATTAAACGATTGCATAGCTTTATGTATGGCATTTTGTTTATGTATTGACAATAGCAAACCTGCAAAGCATCTCCACTTTTCTTCAAATAGAGAAATATAAACCATATCTGGTGTGATTATATACAATGTGTATTCATATATATATATATATATATATATATATATATATATATACACACACACACACACACACACACACATACACACACACATACACACACACACACTTTATGTATATGTATAAAGTGTGTGTTTATTCCTCTATTGTGTTATTGGAACACTATAAGCCTAAAACAATATTAAAATTTAATTAGTTAATAAAATCAGTTAATGATCAAGTAATTCATTCACATTAATTAATAATTCATAACGTGTTATTTATTATTCATTAATAATATTGACTTAGTAAGAATTTATGAATTAATCATTCATTCATTTATTCTAAACTAAAAGAGTAAGGGCATTACAAAGGGAAAAGGAAAGAAAAAGTAAATCAATAAAAACCAGTGTCAGAACTTTGCATAAAGGCTGACCAGTGATTCCAGAACTCTGAATCCAGTTTGAATTTATTTGAGTTTAAATTGTTTTGGCTCTAAATAAATGTTATCCAAATAAGGTTTTTTTCCAGTTTGTCTTTGTTATTGAAATGGTAGAGCCATGTAAGTGCTGACTGTGAAATTTTATTTTATTTTTTAATTGTCTTACATGTGATTAAACTGAGATGTGAGGAGCCTCCCAATTATTCTGACAGCAGCGGTCTGACCCAAGATGGCCGCCCTGTAGGCACATCAGCCTAGCGGCCAGTAGCGTCCAATGGGGTGTCTTGTGTACACTGGCGGGATTAATGCACAGGTTAGACTAGGTTGCAGCCTAGGGGCCACATGTAAAAAGGGGCCTATTTATTAGAAAAAATATAATTATTATTTATATTTATTTATTTATAAAAAAAAAAAAAAAAAAAAAAAAAAAAAGGGGTGGATTGGTGAATTGTTGTTTTATTTTTTTATTTGTTATTATAAAAAAAAAAAAAAAAAAAAAAAAAAAAAAAAAAAAAAAAAATCTTATTCCCAACAAAAAAAAAAGAAGAAGAAGAATGAAGAAAAAGAAAGCAAAAAAAAGAAAAAAAAGTGAGAAAGGGGAAAAAAAAAAAAAAAGAAAAAGAAAAAAAAAGCTTAATAAAAAATAATTAATAAAAAAAATTAAAAAAATGAATAAATATATAAAACAAGAGTATATATTTTAATAATGGAAGGAGTGTTGAGGAGGGGTTTTCATAAAAAGGGAAAAATATGGGGGTTGAAAAAAATAAAAAAAAAAAAATTTTCGAAAAATTTTAATAATTTATTTTTGCCAATTTTAAACAAAAAAAAAAAAAAGGGGGTAATTGTTCAATTTTCAGAAAAAAAAAATGATGAAAAAAACGAGGTGTGTTTTCTTGTTAGTTTATATATAAGAGAAAGAGGAAGGGAGAATGAAAAAAAAAATATCTAAAATAAATCCTGGATGAAGGGAAGAAAATAATAAATATATAAAGAAATAAAGATATAAAATAAAAATTGAAGATGAAAAATGTGAAAAAAAAAAGATGATAAAGAAAAAAAGAAAAAAAAAAAAAAAAATAAAAAAATATTTATAAAAAAAAAATTTAAAAAAAAAAAATTAAAAAATGAAAATATTGTATTGAAATATTTTCTTAATTTTTATTGTAATGGAGTGGAATTTTTTTTTTTATATATAATATTTATGAAAAAATAATAAATTAATGTTAAAATAAAAAAAAAAATAGAGAAAAAAAAAAAAAGAGGTTGAGAATAAAAAGAGAGAGAAGAGAAATAGAAAAAAATTGTATTGTTTTTTATGATGTTGGATGTTTTATGTATGTAAAAAAAAAAAAAAAAAGAAAAAATAAAAAAAAAATGATGAAAAAAGGGAGATAAGATGAAGGAGGAATTTATTAAGAAAGAGTTTATAGGAGGGAGTTCTATTAAAAAAAAAAAAAAAAAAAAATGGGAAAATTAAAAAGGAAATTGTAATTTATAATTTAATTAATTATTATTTAAAATTATCAAATAAAAAAATAAAACAAAAAAAAATATGACAATGCCGATGAAACTACTTCTTTTATTTATAATCAATTAAATATATAAAGATTAAAAAATAAGTTGGGAAAAAATAATAAAAAAATAATGAAAAAAAAATTCTTTTCATAAATATTAATCAACAGAATATATTACAAATATAAAGAGCTTATATCTAAAGAGGGTGTTGTTTTCAGATGTTTAGTTTCGTTGATCTTTTTTATAATAATTTTAAATTATTTCGAGAGTAATTAGATATAATTTTTTTATAAGTGTTTTATGATATTAAAAAATAAGGGAAAGAAATAAAAAAATAAGGAAAGAAAATGAAAATAAAAAGAATAATATATGTAGTAACTAAAGAGAAAAAATAATAGCATAGTAAAGAAATTGATGTTGTAGGCCAATAATGCCGTGATCCAGAATCAAATAAATGGGTAATTAGAATTTTAAAAAGATAATTTTTAATAGAGTAGAAATTATATTTTATTTTTTAAAAAAAAAAATTTTTTTCATTAACAAAAAATTATGTTTAAAGAATAATGAAAAAAAAAAACATATAAAAAAAAAAAAAAGAATGATTTTAAAAAATTAGTTATAAATGGAGGTAAAAAAAAAAAAATCAGAAAAAAAAAAATTTTAAAAAATAAAGGAAAAAAAAAAGGAAAATATAAAAAAAAAAAAAAATAAAAAAACTAAATAAAATCCCAGAAAATGAGATTGAAAAAATAGAATAAAGAAAGAGAATGTAGAAAAAGGATATTCAAAAAAATATGTAATAATATATATAATAATTTTATTGAAAAAAGTGAAGTTATGAACGTATATAATGTCTGTAATTTGATCAGTTGTGAGGGAATAAATTGTTTCCCCGAAAAAAATAAGAAAGCTTTGAAAAAAAAAAAAAAAAAAGTCCCCAAAGGGAAAAAAAAAAAAAAGAGGAAAAAAAAAAGAAGAAGAAAAAAAAAAAAAAAGGAGAAGAAAAAAAAAAAGATGAGAGTGAGGGGGGGAAGAGAAAAAAAGAAAAAAATTAATGGATGAAAGAAATAATTAAGAAGAAAAAGAAAGGAAGTATCCTCAAAAAAAAAAAAAAAAAAAATAAATATTTAATAAAATATAATATATCTCATACAAAAAAATATCATAGAAAAGAAGAAAATCAAAAAAAAAAAAAATAAAGATGAGAGGAGGAGATGAGAAGAAAAAAGAAAAAAAAAATAAAAAAAAAAAAAAAAGAGAAAAAAAAGAGGAGAATGGAGAAAAGAAGAAGAAGAAAAAGGAGTAATAAATAAGATATAGAAATGGGACTGAAATGATTATACTAAAAAAAATAAAGAAGGGGGGGGAAGATTTAAATAAAAAAAAAAAAAAAAAAAAAAGAGAGAGATAGAAGGGAAAAAAAAAAAAAAATTAATTTTTGAATTAAAAAAAGAGAAAAAAAAATAAAAAAAAAGAATAAAAAAGAAAAAATAATTAATAAAAAAAAAAAAAAAAAAAAAAAAAAAAAAAGGAAGAAGAAAATAAAAGATATTAAGATGAATAAATAAAAATGAGGTGTGTGTAAAATGATGAAGAATGTAATAAATTTTTATATTTTATAATTTAATATAATAAAATAATCTTTTTAATTTATTTAATTTAAAATTAAAAAATAAAATAAAAAAAAATAAAAAAAAAAAAAAAAATGGAAAAAAAAATAAAAATATAAAGAGGGGGGAAAAAAAAAAAAAAGAGAACCACACCACCCTGGTGTACATGACATAGTGGACTACATCATATACACTATGTAGGGAATAGGGAGTGAGTGGATGATTTCGAACACAGCTATAGTTTTACAAAGTTCTCGCTTACCAGGAGTAAGAAAGTCCATCGGCTTCTCTGCTTTTCTGCCTGCGTGTGCGCGCGGGGGAAGGGGTGCAGAGAAAGCACCGCTCTTTGTGAAGGGAGGGGGGAGGAGAAGTGCGCGGCAGAAGTTTATTTTTGCCGTTTGAAGCAAAACTAGAATTTTCATATCGGCCACATTTTGGTGGATTAATGAGCCAGACGCCAAAATCAGCCCGATATAGTTATGATCAAAAAGCAATCCTTAAAATGGAGAAAAATGGGACACAGACCAATGCTGGGAGAACTGGGCTGCACCCAGTTGTTTTACTGGTGCAGCCAATGCAAAAAGTTAGTGTGGAGTCCTGTTGGCCAGAGATTAAGGGGGAGGGGAGCGAGAGGAAACCTAAGTAACTGTTTCCACAATAACTCTTCCTCCATTCTTTCAACACGTCCTGCTGGACGTTACAGGATTTTCATTTCACCTCCGTTTGATTTTTCTCACTTCAGTCTTGCAGAGAAAGCAAGACTTAAAGAAAAGAAAACATTTTCCGTCGCAACTCAAAACCACATCAAGCCCACAGATCCACCACTCCGCCGCAGCAACTAAACCTCACTAAACACCAAACATCACAAGCACACAAATCCCGGGATTATTACCACTTACCGATTAAAGCAAACACATCACACCAAGCTTTGGAAATTCTCACCTGCTTTCTCCACGAGGCTTCCCTCGATAACAACTCTTTGTCTGATCTTCTTCCGCCACGTCGTTTCTCTCCAGCGGGCTGACCTCCGCAGAGGACAGAAACCAACAATCATCAGTATCCAAGATACGTCTGAAAGTATTCATGAAATAATGTTGCAGAGAATACCTTGTAAAGAAGAGAAGCGGAGCCTCCAGATATTCAGTCTCTAAACTTTGTTCTTGTGATGTTCTGCTTCACTCCGCCTCGATCTGATGAAGAGAACTCCGATCAAAGAATGGAATGCGGAAGTCACGTGCTGCTGCTGCTTCTTCTTCTTCTTGGTTAAATAAGTAGGAAAGCTGATTCCATTGTTGTGGGTAGCAGAGTGGAGACGATCGTTTCATCAAAGAACTCAGAGGTAAGTGTTAAAAACAAAAATCACACTAGCTATTCTTTTCCATTGAAACTGGCTATGTCAGATAATCTATGTAATCTAGCTTAGATTACATTGTTTTAGACGTTACGTCCAATGTACATTACGGTTTCATGGGCTAATAAAGCTACCAAGCTAACGTTAGCCAGTGTTTGTTAACCAGTACTCTAAAAATAAAAACTGCAATATGGAAATTCCTCTGATATGTTTTCATTTCATCAAGCCACTCATAAGTTCACATTAGCTAGTTAATGTTGTGTTGGCGTTACTTGGGTTAGATTGAGAATATTTTCAAACCACCTTGCAAACATTCTTTAACACTAGCTGACGTTAGCTGACTGCCACGGTCCAGGCAAAAACAGTAATAAAAATGTTTGCTTTATGATTTAATCAGTATTCTAAGAATGTAATTTAGAAATGAAGAGAAATCAATGATATATCTTTATAAAAAAAAAAAAAAAGGAAAAAAGAGAGAAAAAAAAAAGAAAAAAAAAAAAAGTATATAAAAAAAAAAAAAAAAAATAAAAATAATATATATATTGAAAAAAAAAAAAAAATAAAAAAAAAAAAAAAAAAAAAAAAAAAAAAAAAAAAAAAAAAAGGCCTTCAACTTCATATAAAGATGCCTGCAGACTAACAGGTTAGGATCATGTGTAAGTGGTGAAATAAAATGTTGCATATCTTCCTCCTCTCTCTTTCTGTCCATCTTTATCCATCTACAGTTCCTTCAAATAAACCATTCAATGCCTAATATAGCTTATTTTCCTTATTTTGTTTTCCTCCAGGAGAGAACTCAGAACAGCTGCATCCTGACCCCCCCAGGCCTCCAGAGCGTGGACCTGGTCACAGACCAACAGGTGAGTATGATGAGCTTATGATGAAATTAAAGGATGGCTTGAGATTTTCAGCCTGGACCCTATTTTCTATCTACAGTCATGAAAAAATGATAAAACGGGTGTTTCTCATTCTTAAATGTGATTGGCTGAGCTGCGTTCCAAGCCCGTGGTAAAACAGACTGTAACCCACACGTAGATCCGATAGACCGCAGCACAAAATATCCCTGCGCCAGCATAAACACATGTTGCGTTGCCTAGCAACCAACTGCTCTGTGTTCAGCCCACTTGTTGGATTACATTTGTTTTTAGACTTTGTGGTGAATTTTGATATTCTGGACATGTTGCCTCGCATTTGCAAAGCAGCCGACATCATACTGTATGTCTGCACAAAAACACCTGCCGCTAAACGCACACCACCGTTTCTCCAAACATTATTTTTACAGCAATATTAATGGAAGTAACAACATTAACAAGCCCAGATGGCCTGAATTGATGAGAGCTAATGGCCGAGTATGTGTAGCCGCATTTTTGGAAAACGAATGTCCTCCCTCCTCCAACTAAGAAAATAAAAAATCGAGTCCACACCACCTTGTTTTTGGAAGAAAAATCCGCCCACACCGAACTGCAGAAGTGCGTTAAGCACATTCACAGGGTTGAGCTGTTTCTGAGGGTTCGTTCCTTTACCGTCAGCCAGGCGATGGCCCGGGAGAAGCGCTGCTTTTTATCCACGTTTTAATACTTCATCTGATGTAAGGCTGTGTATGGTGAAGTATTAATGTGGATGGATAAATGGAACGGGGGAAAAAGAAGTGATAGAATGACGGGCGGGTAGGAGGAGTTTGCTGCTTAAATGGAGGGAAAGCGTTTGCAGGTGGAAAGAGGCTTTAACAAAAAAATGAAGCATGGATCTTTGGGAGCAAAGTTAACAAAATCAAATAAAAGTGGGCTGAGCAGGCCGTCGGATCTGAGCGGGTCATCTGTCTGATCGCCCGTTTTAAACAAGTGAAAACTCCGCTGACCCGGTTCACGGCTTGTTGGCCTGGACAGTAACGACCCAGTAAATACAGGTCGCACATGTGATCAGAGCAGATTTTGTCGCAGGCAGTGATGTTTCAAACCTTAAAACCCCGGTTATTAATGTCCACACGCAGTTGCAGAAACGAGGGAACTAAATCTTCACTTTGCTCCAAGTTTTTGAAATGAACTTTTTTTAATGCCAAAAAATAAATAAGTAGATAAAAAATAAAATAAGAAAAACCTTCATTGTCCCACAATGGGGAAATTTGCAATTCTGCAACAGCACACATACAGCGGAGCAGTCTGGCCAAAGGTCGTGAATAGACAGAAAAACTTACAAATATAGACAAAGGATAGATTAAGATAAATGGCGCATAGAGAGCTATCTTTTTCCTCTTTTTCTCTTTTTTTTTCTCCACATGAGCCACTTATATTTCTGCTTCAAGCCAGATGATCTGAAGTCCAGCAGATCTGCTTTATTTATTATATTTAACCAGTTCAGGACTGATGAATAAATGTTCTGAAATCTGTGTGAAACTGATGTTTTGTGGGTGCAGATATTAGTCGCAACGTCATCAGTGATGAAATAAAGTTTATCAAAGGGAAAACGTGTGAAGTTATTTGTAGATGTGTCCAAACACAAGAGTTTATTTATATTTATATAAATTCAACATTGTGTTGGATCTAGTGAGCTTTATTGTCGCCTCCAGCAGGTAGAGGAGAAACTGAGTGGTCAGAATGAAGCTGGTCTGGCTGCAAAGGTGGAGGTTGCTGTGAAGCAGCGCGTCCACAGCAGCGTTCAGTAACAAACCCGTTATTTTCCTCGTCTTTCTGTCTTTCTGTTCCTGAAGCAACAATTCTGTGAGTGTTCAGTAACTGCGCTGCTCCAGTCGTTTGGCTCCACATCGTTAAAAACTGCGACTGATAAACTGTTAAACTTCGCTGCTTCAGCCTCCAGACAGGCCGGTTAACTCTCCACTCTGCTGCAGCGAGAGGAGCTGTGTGTGTTTAGTGGGGACATTTGAAGTAAAACGTTCAGAGTGGAACAGTTTCCTCTCACGTCCAACTTTCTCTGCTCCCGACATCTCCTCCCTGGTCTCACCTTCCTCACCTCCCTCCCCGCTTTGACTCGTGCACCAGCTGACGCGCTGCGCGTCTCCGACCTGCTTAAAGACGCAGCGCTGTACACATCACCATGTCTCTGCAGTGAGACAGAACTGTCCAAACACAGTTGGACAGTTTGTCCTCCCTCTTACTTGTCCTGTCCAGCATCGTAGCAGCAGAATAACAGTCTGGCTGCTTTGTTGTGTTCAACAGAATAATCTGTGTGTGAACCACACCGTGGGCTTCGGGGAAGCCACTTTTTTTATTTCGGGGGGGGGGGGGTCGCACTGCAAATAATATGATGCCAACTGATATTACAGCTGATATTATAGCCTGCCACAAAGACTGTAGGCATACCGATGCATAATAACTAACAACTCAACCCATATACACAATATAAACACAAGATACTGTAATAAGCAATGATTGTACGAACCACAGCCTCCGGAGCTCAGTTTGGGGGGGGGGGAATAGAGGGGGGGGGGGGGGGGGGCAAAATATAAAAAAAACCTCACTGTTCTTGTTGGAACGATGCTGTCCACACAGAAGTTTATGTAATCTGTCACACACTCAGTCATGGTGTTGATGTCGTCTCCATGAGGTTCACAGAGGACATTCCAGTCTGTGGCCTCAAAGCACCCTCTCAGAGCATCTTCAGCCTCAGTAGACCAGGTTTTAATCGTCCTCCTAATGACTGGCTGCTGCTGAACGATGGGCTTGTAGGTGGAGGTGAGAAGAACCAGATTATGATCTGATGTTCCTGAAGGAGGCAGGGCAGAGGAGCTGTATGCATTCTTAGTATTTGCATAAAATAAGTCCAACATCTTATTTTCTCTGGTGGAGCAGCTGACAAACTGCTGGAAAGTTGGTAACGTAGCAGAGAGGGAGACGTTGTTGAAGTCTCCAGAGATCGCCATGAATGAGTTTGGATGCTGTGTTTGTAGTTGAGCCACGACGGAGCTGATGACATCACAGGCTGTCTCTGGTGCAGTACCTGGTATTAAACCGCTACCAGAATAACACAGGCAAACTGTCTGGGAAAATAATATGGATGAAAACTCACAGCTAACAGTTCGATGTCTCTTGTGCAGATCTTCTCCTTGACAGTGACGTGTCCTGGATGGCACCAACGCTGATTAACCAGCACTGCGATTCCACCTCCCTTTAGCTGCACGGACCGTCTTGAAGCCGTGTACAGACGCATTACAGTCCGGGATGTGTTCATGCAGCCATGTCTCGGTGAAGCACATAATACTGCATTCTCTGTACTTTTTCTGAGACCTTGTTAGCACTTCAAGCTGGTCCATCTTGTTAGCTAGCGATCTCACGTTACCCATCACAACAGTTGGAAGAAACGGTTTAAATATCCACCATTTTTCTCTCTGCCTTACCCCTGCGAGCGAGGTGAAGAGTGTAGTTTGAACTATAAGCCCCGCCCCTAACTGTTTCTCCCAGTGAGAAATGCTCCTATTTTCGTTTTTCTCTCCTCCCACTCAACATGCACGAAACAACGTGAACATTTCATTGGTGCAAAAGAAACTCTAGAGAAAACTTGCATCTTCAGTGAATTTACTGTTTTGGTTGCAGTAAATGGTGCGATTTTCTATCATAAACTGTAGTTTACCGTAACTACAGTTATGTAGTGGTTGGGTTTGATGTTGGGGTTAAGCGTGTAAGTTTGAGGAGAAGTGATGTAAGTTGTTACGGTGTAAATATCACTATTATATAGGTAGCAGCAGAGGAAGCGCCAGCACCCGAGGACATAAATGTTACTGAGAAGAAAGTTATTGAAAAAAATACCTGTCCAGGCGGACTTCCAGTCCACATTCAGTCCGAGGCGTCCAGCTGCTCTCTACCTTCAGTACAATCCACTAGGGCTTTGACTTTTGCTCAGAAATCCAATTCGAAGTTTGTTTGCTTTTTATAATGAAGTTCGAATATATTGAACATTTATTAATAATATTTGAACCATTAAATTTGCATTGGCATCAACTTAGAGTTGTACATGTTGTGGCCACCAGAGGGCAGTGTAGCTCTATCAACGTCAATGTACTACGTGCACGAAAGGCTTTTAAAGTATTTAGGTGAGTTAAAATTGTTATTAATGAGCAAACAAGATGATTCAGTGTAATAGTGCAGATGTAATGAGCAGAATATAACAGAAGAGCTGATGAAAGTAATGCCGTGGTGGTTCTTTCCAGATGGGGGTTGTGTCTCTTGTTAGAATTTTTTTTTTTTCTTCTGTTCAGACTGTCATTCGGGGTTTTTTTTTTTTTTTTTTTTTTTTTTAGCTGCGATCTCGTGGGTGTCTTGGATTTTCTGAAAAAAAGCGCTGCAAGGGGTGAGGATTTGTGTAAAATTTTTGGATGTTTGTAGGGTGCTGGTGGGTCATAGAAGAAGTGAAAATGTGTTAATGTGTTTGTCTGTTTGGTGTGTAAGAAAATATTCGTTTAGAGAATCGTTTGTCTGTTTTTGAGATAAATCTTGTTTTTTTTTTCTTGGTTGCTGTGGATTTGCTAATAAGCTGGCTGCTCTTTCTTTCTCTTTTCCGAGCGAGAGTGTTGTTTCTTTTGGTGTGTCGCCAAAAGTTTTCACAAGGGATTTTTTTAATGAATTAAAATCAGAGCGCGGTTGCTCCTTCCTCCTCCTTCCTCGGCTCTCTGCGTCTGGACTGTAAAGTGTGGAGCTAGACCGGTGTGATCTCCTCTTCGTGTGTTCGAGAGAAATGCGTGAAAATGATTGTGGATTTTTTTTGTGCGGGTCGTCTTCCGCCGCTGAAATTGAAGTGTTTTCTCTCTCTCTGTTTTCCCCTGTCGTGCTGGTGCTCTTCTTTCTTACCGGGTTCTCTGAAAGTGTCGCGCATTACCCTGTTGATAACGTTTACATTCCAACACATTGATAAAAAATAATACCCAGAACAGGTTTAAATATAAATATTAGTTCGAACTTCGTTTATTTTTTAATGTTCGAATTATATTCGAATAACGAAGTTCGGAGTCAAAGCCCTACAATCCACCAAAACACGAACTTTATTCCTTCTTTGGTCTCTCCTGCGTTTCAAGCGTCTCTCCTCCTCAGTTTTGATGCTTACAGGCTGTTTTGCTGACGTATCGCCGCTTTCCCTTCTGTAGACGCCATGCGGTTCTGTTTACAAGTGCTGCCGTGCACGCGAGAGAGGAGGGCGCTCCTCGTTAGAAAACGTTGTGAGTGGCTGATTGGAAACCGAAACTTATGTAGAACGAACCGTATTGGCATGAAGAGAGCGTCAAACAATCCTTAGAAACCTAAACTAAAAAGGCCTGGATTAATGAATATAAGAAATAAATGGGTATTTTATTTTTATGAATTTTTTTTTTTAAAAAAAAATATAAAATGTAAAAATATAATTTATAAAAAAAAAAAAAAAAAAAAAGGAAAAAAAAAAAAAAAAATAATAAATAAAAAAATAAAAAAAAAAAAAAAAAAAAAAAAAATATTTTTTTTTTTTTTTTAATATTTTATTTTTTTTATTAATATATTTTATGTGGAATTTATTAAATGAAAAATTATTTAATAAAAATGAGGAGAGGGGGGGAGAATGGCCGCAGGAAGGACAGAGCTGGAATCAGGACCGGCCCAGTTCATGCATGCATTACCCGACTCTGCAGCATTTGGGATTCAACCGTACATGTTTGAACCTGAGAATGAGGATGAAGCACGTCCTGCCGGCACAAACGTTTCCGGAGCTCAGGTGCTGTCAGTAAGGAGAAGCCTACATCAGTATGGGAGCGAGTATCGATGCTGGAATCTGGATCGGACATCCCTTATTTTTATTTAAAATGTTCTATATCATAATGGGAAAGTCACTTTGTGTATTTGAACAGGAAATGTAATGATTTAAAAGCCGAAAAAATGCAAACTGGAAATCCCACAAGTCCCGCCCCCTCGACATGTTGTGGAGTGGAGCATGTGGTCCAGTGTCGACAGAAGTTCGTAGGCGTGTCAGAGAGAGGCTGACCTATGCTAACAGCCTCTGTTAGTTACGAAATTGAAGGAGCCAATCAAAATCTCACAATTTCGGGATTTAGCTCTTGTGGGCTGTTCTGGTGTGAGGAAAGAGCCCAAATGAAAAAAACTGGACCGTGTGAAAAATGGGGGGGTTTCAGGCAAGTTTACATTTCACTCCAACACCAATAAACATGTTTTAACTAGAAAAACGCAATTTCCAGGTGATTGCTCCTTTAAAGGGACTTGAGGCAGGAATTTGAAAAAAACCAAACATGAATGTCCCTTTTTTTCATACTAATGGGTGATGAAGCGCTAAATACCAAAAATAACTTTTCCACCCATGTTTCTCTCCGTTGCCTTAAACAGGCTGTGTGCTGCAAAATGCGCTGCAATTCGGTGTCCGAATTTCCCGCGCTGCCCTGCGGATGTGACGTCACATGACGCTACATCCGCTGTTTTGATATAGGAAGAAGCCGGTCGCGGTAAATTCAAACACTGTAAGCGATAGTTATGGATTATTCTGCCGTCAGCAAACGATCCAGATCAACTGAAAGACACTAAAAAGTGTAACTACGGAGAAAAAGGTGAGTAAACATTATAGCTTCAGTTTGTGCACGCTCCCGTGATGGCTTGGCTCGTGGCTGCAGTTACCTGAAGCGCCAGTCGCGACTTTCGTTTCTTAATCTTGCCTCAAGTCCCTTTAACAGTTGATCCCTGTGGTAAACAATTTTTCCGTTGCCATGGATACACATCATAACAAGTTGTGAAAAAAGCCAAATGTATGAAGAAAAATCTCCTGAATTGCACAGCCTTCAGACCAGCACGGTTCACTTTTTTAGTTAGATTCGACTCTATTCGATTTGATTATCGATTATCTCCTCAAATTGACAGACAGCAATTTATATATGCTGATATAGATATCTAAAATGTAAAAAAGGGCATGAATGAAAAGGCAGTGGGAGCCAGCAGCCTGTCATGGAGTTTTTCATGAACCAACAGAATGTAAAATTGATGTTGAAAACACAGCTGACTGAAAAACAGGCTTTTAATTCTTTCATTCACATGAATATAATAATAAAAAAAAAGTCATTATTGAAATAATATGATCATGTAAACTTGGAGGATTTAAGCTAAGACAGATACTATTTTCCAACAAAACATAAAGAAGATAAGCAAACATTCAGAGTTGAACATCTATATTGAACATGGGTCTAGCTTCCAGAAAAAGTGCATCTTCATCTTCATTGTATTAATGCTTAATACGGGTGCCAATCACTTGGAAATTAAATTAAAAATACTTTATTTATCCCAGAAGAGACTACAATATATTACCGACAGATGAAACACTAACATGATGTTGAGAATATCTGCAGTACACTTACACGGCCAGCAGATGGAGCTCGTGCTTCATGCTGACCGTCTCAAACAGGCCTGACGTGTCTGAAGACATGGCGTTGGTCTCACGGAAGTTGTCTCATAAGGCTTCAGATTCGCCATCCCTAATATCCCTATACCTTGGATGAACGAGTGGGGGCCTTCACTGCCTTACACTTTGGAAACTTGGAAGAGCCACTCGCGGAGATTGCGCCGTCATCTTTGTTGTAGTCTGAAGTCGCATGGCGCCGCCATCTTTATTTTGGTCTGACGACGCATCGGTACGCATATTTTGCGTCGACAGCCGTACTGTTTACATTGTACTAAGAGTGAACAAGCTGCGGGCAATCACAAGAGGGGTTGGCTATTGATTTGAAAGAAAGAATGCAGCAACATGTAGTTCTGTTTAAGCTATAAAGATATACTAAATGATGTCGTTTTGAGTAAATTGTGGACGCTACCCACTCAGGACACTTGGATTACATTGGACAAGCAGTATGGAGGAACATTGCCAAGTTTTTGTGGACTTTATGGACCTTTGTATTTCAAGCTCCGGTGACTTCCATTATATGAAAGTTGAAACAAAAACGTCTCAGATCTCCAGCTGCATTTAAGAGATTAAAAAAGTGCTCCACAGTCTTGCTCAGCATGAGGGTGAATAGAAAATGAACACACATCATTCTGGGGGTGTTGTATTCCTTTAAGTAGCCGGGGTCTCGACTTGTAGTATATAAGAATCTTCTTTAAACTCTGGGTAACAGACTCTGACTCCAATGACTCAAAAACCCAATTCTCTTTGGTGAGTGACTCATTCAAAATCGAGTTTACAATCACTAAACCTGAGAGAAGGAATGAAGCTGGAGGTGATTGTAGGGTGAAAGAAATATCCATCACAAACCACAGAACCAATAATGGATGACATGAATGTGTCAGAAATGTGTGTTGTGGTTGCTGATCAACAGATAAATTTGAGGTGCAAATAAGCTTTTCATGTTTAGAAGATCTTCTCTGCAAAGCAATTTTTTTATATTTTATACTCTTTAGCATTTATGATCGAGGTATTGTATATGCAGGCATATTAAAAGTGTGACTTTCAAGAAGTTCTGAAGGGGAGAAGTGGGATTTTCTGCTGTGTGGTCACAAAATCCAGCTTGATCTTTCTTTCCCATTTCAGTGTTCCTGCAGAACTGCAGCAGTTGTTGGACATTACGAAGTGGGTTCCCTGTAAATGGAGTCTGGACAAGCGGGACCCAGAGCCTCGCCACATAAAAGAGGAACCAGAGAAACTGCGGCCAAATCAAGGTGTGATGGAAGCTGGAATGACATCAGGCTATGTGGGTCAGATGTAAACAGTAATATGAAGTGTAACACTGCAAAAAAATCCGTGAGCTGCTCTGAATACAGAGAAGACTCTAAAGAGTTTTCACAAGTTAAACACTTAATAGAAACATCTTTGAGCTGTTCTAAGAAATATTTTAAAGGAACACAAAAAGTAAATTTGAAGGAAATGGTTCACAAGAAGAAAATCACAGTTAGATGTGACATTTGTGGTGAAATTTGTAATCGTACAGTAGATCTTAGGAAACACATGAGTATCCACACAGGAAAACTATTCAGCTGTGATGAATGTGGACAAAGATTTAGTGAAAAGGGAAGCTTAAAAAAAAACATAAGAATCCTCACAGGTGAGAAACCATACAGCTGTGATGAATGTGGACAAAGATTTAGTATAAAGGCATACTTAAACCAACACATGAAAATCCACACAGGAGAGAAGCCATACAGCTGTGATGAATGTGGACAAAGATTTAGTCGAAAGGGAAACTTAAGCCAACACATGAGAGTCCACACAGCAGAGAAACCATACAGCTGTGATGAATGTGGACAAAGATTTGGTCAAAAGGCACACTTAAACAGACACATGAGAATCCACACAGGAGAGAAACCATACAGCTGTGATGAATGTGGACAAAGATTTAGTCGAAAGGGAAACTTGAGCCAACACATGAGAATCCACGCAGGAGAGAAACCATACAGCTGTGATGAATGTGGACAAAGATTTGGTCAAAAGGCACACTTAAACAGACACATGAGAATCCACACAGGAGAGAAACCATTCAGCTGTAATGAATGTGGACAAAGATTTAGTGAAAAGGGAAGCTTCAATCAACACATGAGAATCCACACAGGAGCAAAACCATTTCCCTGTGAGGTTTGTGGTGAATTATTTAGATGGCGTAGTAGTTTAAAGGGACACATGCTTGTCCACACAGAATGTAAACAACAAAGCTGAAGATTTTGCTGGAAATCTCTAAATCATGTGTCTGGTGTAGATAGGCGTGTGTTAGAACTTCAGGGGCGATTTTCCATAAAGGTACCTCAGGAAAGAATCACCTGGAAAAGTCAGACAATTTTACCCCTTTCTCACGCAATAATGCCAGTGTCAGTTCACACATCATACACATTTTCTCTCATTTAAACTACAATGATCTCCCACATACACATGATCTCATGTGTACTACTATGAGCTCATGCAGACATGGGTCTCGCATACATAACTAGGGGATGTATTGATAATCTTAATGTTTTCATTCATAATAGTAAGATTGTTCCTTTTGTCAGACATCTTGAATCAGATCTTACCTTTCTGACACTTTCGGCTGTCACTTAAGTCTTCCTCAGAGCTTTCGGGAGGATCAGGATTGTACTGGTGTCATGTGTTTTTCCCTCTGGTCCTCATCAAAACACATTCTGGGGTAATTGTAGATTAACCCAGAATGTGTAGACTTTTTGGGACAATCAGAGAAACCAGATTACAGCACAGAAACTGGATCTACTAGAAATAAAAGCATGCATTAATACCTCCATGCTAGCTAGAGAGAGGAATGGCTGGACTATTGTGATGTTTAAGATGATAAAATTCTGTCTTTGTGACTTTTCTAATGTGTGGAATAAAATCCAGCTCAGTCTTTCAGATAAATTTGACCTGACTTGAATCCCTGTCTGCTCATCCTGGCTTTTTTTGTCAAAAGTTTTTGTGTCTGCGTCCTCCACTCTTACTTCATCTAACTTCATGACTTATAAATCAAATATAATCATTTTATATTTTCCTTTTTTTATCTACTCCTGCATGAAATGTAACTGTTTTCTGTTTCTAATGTAACTATTTTTCTGTTAGTATTTTTACAAGAGCTTGATAGAAAATATGCAGCATTTAGTTTGACATTAGACCTTATTTTCTTAGAAATATTATGTAACACCTTTATGAAGAGTCACCAGGTTTGAATCAAGAACACGGAGGTGAGAAGAGAAAGTCAGAAGGACTGAGCAGAGTATTGTTAAAAGAATTGGTCAGGAAAAGAAAAATTCAGTCAAGAATAGGATGTGACTTGCTTGCTGTGCAGCTGTGTGCTCTGTATTGTTCTGATTAACACATAATCTGAAAGTCCTTTGTCCAGAGTGTCCTTGCTGATGTTTTCAGTCATTGTATGAACTTTATTTGTGACCTAAAAAAAACAATAAAACTATAGACCTTGAAATAGGGGTCTAGAAAAGGCAACAGTTTCCAATTTATTTGTAAATTCAAACACTGTAAGCGATAATTATGGATTCTTCTGCCGTCAGAAAACGATCTCGATCAACTGAAAGGCACTAAAAAGTGTAACTACGAAGAAAAAGCTTAGTAAACAACATTATAGCTTTCGAGCTCTGCCATGCGGACGTGACGTCAAATGACGCTACATCCGCAGTTTTGATATAGGACGAAGCTGGTCGCGGTAAATTCAAACACTGTAAGCGATTCTAATGGATTCTTCTGCCGTCAGCAAACGATCCAGATCAACTGAAAGACACTAAAAAGTGTAACTACGGAGAAAAAGTGAGTAAACAACATTATAGCTTCAGTTTCACGCTCCCGTGACGGCTTGGCTCGTGGCTGCAGTTACCTGAAGCGCCAATCGCGGCAGTCACGGCAGTCGCGAGTTTCGTTTCTTAATCTTGCCTCGAGTCCCTTTAAATATGACTTGAGATTTACACAATAACTCATCCACAGAAAACACAAAAATCCACTTCTACCTTTCCAGGTGAACTGAATCATACTTTCTCTATACTTTTCAATGCACATGTTCATTGTTCAATGGTTAAATATTTATTCTGCATCATTCTGTTCTCGAAAAACCGAAAGTTGAGTCTCCCTAACTTTTGTGTATGTATATATATATACAGCCGAATATATATATATATATATATATATATATATATATATATATATATATATATATATATATTCGGCTGATTGATGCTGCCATGGAGACCTGTTAAGGACTCAAGGCAGACAGCACCACGTCTGACCTGTTTCAAAACATCTTCTGCTATCTGCTTTGGCGACCCTGAGGAGAGGCCTGTGTTTGGGTTAACACGGGCTGTCTCTGCAAACTCCCCGAGAAAGTTATGTGAATGGACTCTCAGCATCCCTTCCTGTTCCCTCCCCCGCACATCTCTCACGGGAAGTGGACCACCTGGCCAGCACCCCCAAGGCCACCATAACATCTGTGGACAGAGACTGGGTGTGAACTCAGGCGGGTTCACAGCCTGACACACACACACACGCATCCACGGACACACAAGATCCCTCACACGCCCCTAAGACTCTCTGCTTCCGTTGCTCCCTTCTCTTTTCCCGCCTTTCTGGACAGACTGGGCCTGGAGGGTGCATGAGCGCCCCCGTCTGGCTGTCTGGAGGGATTCCCTCCCTTCTGCCCACAGTGTGTCTTTCATGTTGTGATTGCCTGAGTTTGTGCTTCTATGTATCGGTGTGTCTTTTTTTGTCTCTAAGGTCTCCACCTGTGTACGTGGAGAGTTTGGAGACCTTTTTTTTTTACCACCTACCCATCTTTCCTCATGTCACCGTTTTCTTTCTGCGAAGGTGCGCCCTGCGAGGGGCTGCTTGGCCACGGTCTGCCTGATCCTGTCCTGTTATGTTTTTGTTTTGTCCATGTGTCTTGGACAGGTTGGACTGAAACATGAATTTCCCCTCGGGGATCAATAAAGTATCTTTGATTTGATTTGATATGATATATATATATATATATATATATATATATATATAGGGTGATGGTTCCAGGCAGGAGTGATTTTCTGCATCTTTCCATCTTGCAGCAGACGTGAAGAGGCCTCCCACTGAATACACTCTGTTTCTTCAGTCCCCAATTAGCGGCCCGCGGGCCGGATGAGCAAAATGTCCGGCTTGCACAGACCCAGTGAGATAATGTAACAAACTTCAAAAAGGTGAAATAAAGCATGTTTGGTTCTATTTCAGTATTTCCAACCATTACATGGGCAGGGCGCCCCCCTCCCCGACCTAGTATCATAGCTGCAGGTGTGTGTTCCTCTCAGACTTTCTCGCTACCCCCCCTGCATCCTCACATGAGGCTCCAGCACCGCGAACAGAGCTCGCGTCAGAAAACACATTAAGCACTTCAGAATCAGACACTATCAGTGTTTTTTTTTTTCACTTTATTCTTTGTTAGGTACATTTTTTAGGAACAACAAAAGCATGAGGAAAATAAAAGCATATAAAGAAAAAAAAATGGAGTCATTCAGGGCTCGATAAACTTAATCATATACCATCTGTACATATATATGCAAACATATTTGCCTTCACATATATTTTACTTCTTGTCAAATGTCTCTACACACACACATAAGTTAAAAAGAGGATGTACATATATAATAAGGGAAGGAAATCTTAACACCTCCCCTCCATTAATCACAGTCCAGGTTCTGCAACCATTTTAACCAATATCTTTGAAATTTGCCTCCACAGAGCCTTAAAGTTGTCTTCGTGGTATTTATTAATATTTTGTGTTTATTATTATTGAATGATTTGCATGTTTTGTTTAAAAAACCTTCTGGTTGCTTAGTTAGTGTATTTGTATACTAGAAGAGAGGCTTGTGGTCCAACGGAGGCTTTTCCGGGTTTTCATGAATTTCCGTTGATTGGCTGCTGCCATCAGTGTATGAAGGAAGCCCGCCTCCGCTTTATTTGTTACAGACAGGAAATAGAGCCGAAAACAAGTTTGTTCCGCATGCTACAAACAGTTAGCTAATTAGCTTCTCAACTCCGAAGTTACAGTCGTGAGTTTACTTCTAGTGTGTAGTGGAGGGTTACCTGCTTAATGGACGGATAGAAACCCCCGTGGGATACGCTATTTGCAATGTTACGTAGAAGTGCAAGGATGTTCCCGATTGCTCTTTTCTTCGTATTGTTTCTGTGATGAGGAAGCACAGCCGACTGGGGGAACGCAGTAGCAAGTCAGCATGTGTAAGTAAACAAGGGGAAACCCTCCGTATTTCAGAAGGAGCAAGTTAAAAGGGGTTTTCAGTGGAAGGAGGCCTTTAAAGAGAAAGTAATCCTTTCCATTTCCCAGATGTCTTTCACTATGGCTGACCACTCTCCCACTGTTGGTGGATCCTTGTCCAGCCATCTTTTAGTTGTTGCTTTTTTACTTGCCACTAATAATATTTTAAGAAGGTATTTATCCTGCTTACTCATATCTGGTATGCTCCCTAAAAATATTGTAGCAAAACAAAAATCAAGTTCAAAACCCATTACCGTTTTAATCTTTACCATTGTTTCTGCCCAGAAAAGTTTAATAACTGGGCAATTCCAGAATATGTGGTAGTGGTCAGCCAAAGTATTGCCACATTGTCTCCAGCAGTTACCCATTTCAAGATTATTATTCTGAAGTGATCTAATTTTAGGGGAAATGAAGAAAAACATACTACACTTCCAGAAAGATTCCCTCCAAATCGGGGAGCTTGTGGTGCTGTTGTTTGTCTTGCAGATATTTAACCAATCTCCATCCGAAAGTGTAATAGCTGCTTGTTTCTCCCATTTGGCCTTAACATAGTATGTGGAGTTCTTCCGGTGTAATTGTAAACAGGAGTATAGTTTAGAGATCAGTCCTTTATGGACTTTTCCCTTGTAACTGTCAATAAATATGTCAACAAGAGACACATCATTTCCACACTCCCTTATAACCTTTATGTTTTGGCTAAAATGGTGTCTCACTTGTAGATACCTGTAAAAATCAGTTTTATGTAACCTGTAGGTTTCACTGAGTTGGAGGAAGCTGTCCATGTCTGTTGTAGTTGCGATTTTACAGTATGCTGTAATACCTTTCCTAGTCCATAATATCAGTGTTTTTAAACTCTACCAAGGACAAAGATGTTGTTAAGCCTGTGTGACCCCGGCTTTACACCTGGTCCGTGACGTGAGCGCAGCGCAGCGGCGCGCCATGCGCACCTGATCGCGCCCATGTAATCAATGTTTTGTGTAATATTCTTGGTAAGCGTCTTGGAAAAGATCAAGCAGGGGGAACGTAGATACGTGCTTTTAATCGTGAAAGTTGGTCAATCATGAACTATCCCTGGAACAGATAACTTCTGTATGCCTTACCACTAGGGGGCAATAAAACACTATTACATTTCTCCCCTTTTAGATTTCTACTCCAGGTAAGCAATCCCCTTGTAATAATAATACTAATAAAAAAAAACATTTTAACTGCCTGTACTAAGAATGTAACAAATGGAAACATCACTCAACGCTGCATCACATATTGGGGAGTGGACATCGTGGGCTTGGGCGCGGAGGACCCGGGTTCGATTCCCCGACACGACTCCTGGGTGAACCACTGTGGACCCCTGAGCAAGGTCCTTAACCCCCCCACCAACTGCTCCCCGGGGGATTAAGAACCAACCCCCCTCCTCTTCACACAACAAAAAAAAGGGAGGGGAAAAGACACACCCTAACCCCCCAAAAAAAAAAAAAAAAAAAAAAAAAAAAAAAAAATCACCTCCCAAATGACCGGCAGTAAAAAATAACTAAATCACATTTCTATACATTTTCAAAGGTTTAGTCCTTTGGGAGGAGTTCTGTGCCTTTCAGGGTATCTGCGTTTCACAGATGGGCTTTGGGTTGTTTTGGGGGTTGAACCTGGTGGTTCTTCTGTTGCCTGCTGAGGTGATTCAGCAGGTAGGGGTTGTGATGGAAGGTTTCCCGTTGGACTTGGTATCATCTCTGGAATGGCACAGTCCATGATCTCTTCTGGTCTCTCTGGAACCGGTGAGGGTGTAACTGAGGGTTCCTCCACAGTTTGTCTCCATGGTAACATGTGGTCAACATGTACTGTGCGTGTTCTCTGTCCCTCTTGTATCAGATAAGTCACACTTCCCAGTTTTTTTTAGAACCGTTCCATGTGTCCATTTCTTTTGTCCCCCTCTGAAATTTCGGATACGCACAGCCTCTCCTTCTGGAAAAAAGCGTACAGGTGGGACTCTGCGATCGTGATGTTGCTTCTGCTCAGACTGTTTCTGTTTAACACGTCTGGTAAGTTCGGGCTTGAGAAGGGTGAAACGAGTTCGGATCTGGCGTGTCAGGAATAACTCAGCTGGTGTACGACCCGCCACAGCGTGAGGTGGACTGCGATACATGATTAGAAAGTTGGCCAGTCGATGACTGAGTGGCGAGGCGGCCTTTCCATCTGCTTCCAGCACATTTTTCATCAGGGATGGTTTCAGGATCTGCACGGACCTCTCTGCTGCTCCGTTAGATGCAGGGTGATATGCAGGTACGGCTGTGTGTCTGATCCCATTTAACTCCAAGAACTGACTGAATTCTTTTGACACCAGTTGCGGCCCATTGTCCGAAACAAGTTCTTCTGGCAGTCCATATGAAGAGATTAACCCTCTCAAAACTTCAATGGTATTGTGTGAGGTGATGGATGACATTGGGAAAACTTCCAACCACTTTGAGTGACTGTCTATGACCACTAAGAAATAGTGCTTGTCTTTTTTGACAAAATCAATATGAATCCGTTGCCACACTCTTTCCGGCCATTTCCACGGGTGGAGGGGCGCAACTGCTGGTACCCTTTGCACAGCTTGACAGATTTGGCAGCTTTGAACCAGCTCTTGTATGTCACCATCACACCCTGGCCACCACAGGTAACTGCGGGCAAGAGCTTTCATACGACAGATGCCTGGATGTTCGTGATGAAGGTCTTTGAGTACTTTCTGTCGGTAACATGGCGGGATGATAACTCGTTGTCCCCAAAGGACACATCCTTGTCCTGCTGACAACTCTTGTCTGCGTATAAAATAAGGCGTAAGTGCTTCATCCTGCACATAATTCGGCCGCCCGTTCATGGTGGAGCTCCAGACCTTGCTGAGAACCGGATCTTTCATGGTTGCCTTCTCAGTGTCTTTTGCTACTACCGGTAGCTCTTCCACATGTGAGAAATAGAAGATATTTCCTTCCTCTGCAGTATTGTCCGGTGAATCTCGCGGTAACCGTGACAACGCATCCGCATTTGCATGTTCAGCTGATCTTCTGTATTCAATGTCATAGTTGTATGCCATGAGAATAAGAGCCCAGCGCTGCATCCGTAAGGCAGCAAGTGTTGGGACAACATGTTTTTCATGTCTTAACTGAAAACCAGATCATTTATCAGAATTAATAATTCAACTAACATTATAAATATATTTATACATACTTATACTTCCACAGCTACTACTAAACTTCCATGAAGTTCTTCTGTATATGATGTAAATACTACATTTCTTTTTTTTTTTTATAGCATCGAGACTTTGGATTAAACATGACAACAGTCATGTTTCCTTTTTTCTGTGAGATTGAGACAAAGATTGGAAAAACAGAATTGGTTTAATTGTTTTTATTTCAGGGCTTGATCTGCAGAGAAAAGACAGACAACATCGCGATGCTGAAAAAGAAATACTTAACATGTACATATCCATCACAATTTACACTGAAGTATTCTGGACAACAGCAAAGTCAGTATTAGACTGACATTAACAGCATATACAGCTATAAATATCATCTGCATTTAACATACAGACATACAGACATGTTACAGCTAAAAATAGATTAAATGTGCTGGATCCACCTCCAACTTTTTTTTTTTGTTAGTACCTAATACTACACAAAGTACAGTGCTGTACTGTTGCATTGCTGCATGAACAATTAAGCGTTTCAACACAACCCACACCTGTGAATAGTTTATAGATGAACATGAGATCACAGATTTAAGAATTAAGTTGTTTTGTTTTGTTTTTTCAAAGTATTTAATTACAACTGATAACATAAACACAAGTTGGATAAAGTAGAAAGTTCCAGCAACCATCACTAAACATGTGAGGTGAATGCTTACAAACTTTACCTTTTCTAAAATTAAACCTTTATGACAAATAGCCTGGTTGAAACACAATTTCAGTTTTCCTACACGAACACAACTTTGTGGGATGATATGAAGCTGCTGAAGGGACAATAAAAGTCTGCAACAGGTCATCTGTCCAAAACGAGCCGGTTCTTCCTATCAGGACCTTAAAATTAGAGTATAATTAGTTAAAGTTGATATTTTTTAGATTAAAATCTCTAAATATACATATTATTGCCAATTTAAATTATTAAAAACAAGCAAGCATGCTGTCCTTTATTAATAACTGTAATATAATATTGTCTGTTGAACATACAATATTAATTTATATGAAAAATTCACTATTATCACTGAGTACATTGTAGCTGCTAATATGTTTCTGCCTTTCAGAGAATGTAAACAGTTAAATACTTTTAGGAAAACTAACCTGAGGCCTACGTAGGTTCGTGTTTTTAGTTTTTTTTTCATAATCCACTATAACTGTCACGGTTACCTTACATTTAATTCGTTGGGATGCTTCGGTTTCGTTAAACAAAATCTCCGAGTCAAACCAGCAGCTTATTTCCAACAGGCTAAGCTAAACTAGCCTATTAGCTTACCCATAATCTCACAATGAAGTTAGACGTAGCTTTCTGACTATCGCAGTAAGGAGGGTCACATAATTTCGAACTCATCACGGTAAAACGAGTATTTAATTTTTAAAGATGACAAAATACTTAGAGGGTATTAAATACATAAACAGAACTCACTTTCCGATCGCCCTCCTTGTTGGTTTGTAAGGAAATAGAGGGCGCTGTCGTGGAAAGAGCAGGGATCTAGATCTGTGAGTCCGGATCTGCGGGTCTGAAACTGCGATCTCCGGGTCTGCAGCCACATGCTTCTCGTCTTCTTTGCACCATGACTCAAACGTGAATGTCACCCCTTCAGTACCCTTGTAAATTAGCATTGTAGTATGTCAAACAATTCATATATTTGAGGCCATTACATAGAACTGTGCATGCGCAAAATTGTTTGTTAGGTTCGGTGATGTCATTTAGCGACTTCTGGATCAACCAATGGCAACTTCTCTCCCTGAAAAGTTTGCAACAGTGAGCAGGAAACGTACATGCTGTTTAAATATGGTGAGTGTGACACAAGACGACAGAATCTCTTCCTGCTGCTACTGCTGTTTGTCATCATCATCCCGGTAGAAGTTAATGTTGTGGGGAGAAGTTAATGTTGTTTATCACATGATCACCACATCATCATCAGCTGGGTGCCGTACAGCCAAGCTAACTCGTTTTAAAGCATTGTGAATATGTAAGCAGGACATTTGTAGAAATGACTAGCATGCTTCTGTCTTTGCAGCTGTAACTGCTGCTGCTGCTTCATTTTAATCTCTAACTCACTTGTGTGTGTGTGTGTGTGTGTGTGTGTGTGTGTGGGGGGTGTTTTGTGGTTTTAAGGGTGTTAGGTTTTATTTCATAATTTTAGTGGAGGTGTCTCTTCTTTCCGGTTTTATGCTCCAATATATATATTCTAGGATCTTTTATATTGATTTAAACAGAGGTACTGAAGCTAATATTTTATTGGTAGCTGTGTGGTTTTATTTACTTATTCATTCCGGTGTGTTTTCCCTGTTTATAGTTGTTTTTGTTTGGTCTTCTTTATATGCCTGCATGTTTAGTGTTATTTCATGCTGCCTTTTAAATACCAGCTGAACCTCCTGTATACTTGTTTTAGATATTACCACCTCCTCTTTTCTTTTATCATTTTAGTTATTTTCTTTTAAATAAAGCCTAGTAACCCTCCTAGTTTTACTTTGCCACATTTCTTGGAATGAAATAAAAGCAAGAATTATTTCTTCGCTTTCTGTTGGAATGACGATCTCACACGTCTCTGTCTAAACTTACCTTGTGAAACTTACCTGTGTTGGTTTAAAAACTTATAACCCTGAGTGTTCTCTGGATAAAAACATCCAGAGTGGTGTTGTTGGTTGATTTTACCATAGATTTTAATCCAAGTCAAGACATTTTCTGGTTACACTTGTTGAATGTTACTGAGGTTCAAAGAGCCACTTGTGACGTTGATCTGGTCATGTGTTGCAGACCGCTGCAAGGTCTTGAATCAGTATGTCAGTCACTTAACTTGGTTGCCTGCAATGATATTTGAGATCCAGTAGGTGTCAGTAATGAGCGAAACAGTGACAGTACTGCCGCAGTATCAATAATGTAATTGTCGAACCCGATAAATTTGTTTTATATTTATTTTCAGGTTAATTATAATTTTTGAAGGAAATGTCTTACTTTCATTCTGCACCAATTCAAACGACTCGTGGAGTTTTTTTTTTTTTTTTAAATATGGCTTTGAACAAAAATGTTCCATATTCAACCTTTAAAGGAGCCGTATCATGAAAAATGGACTTTTAAAAGCTTTTAAGCACATTACCGTGTTATTTCCTGGTAAAAATTTATTTTCATCATTTGTGCATATTTGAGTAACATATATGAATATTCAGGCCAAGCTCTAGCTCCCTTAACATTGACCACCGGCGTGCGTAACGAGGTGGCACCAACCATGAAGTGACAAATACGCATGCACAGCATCGTAGCAAGACGTCCTCTTTGTTCAAGAGAAACTCGAAGAGAATCCTAACCTAACCTGTCCAGGAAGAAACGAAATGCCTGCAGGAAGATTTTCTCAGAGACGAGCAGCCATCAGCTAACAGATGTTTGCTCCAGAGTTCAGAAGATTTTTTTATTTTATTTATATAAAACTAACTTGATGAAACAAAAGTTTAAAGTTGTAAAAAAGGATATTACAAATTTTTGAAGATGGTTAACTACATAAAAGCAAGATAATTCATGGTATGAATGCTGAATTATTTAGGCTCTATAACATTTTATTTTAAAATCCACTGAGATTAAGAACATTTGTTGTTACACGAACATAGCCATGCATATAAAAATAGTCAGTTACTGAATCTGAACAGCTGAGAATTATGGGTAACTTTTGAATTTTTCTTACAAAGATGGAAAGAGAGCAGTGTCTGACTGTTAGCAGCAGCAGAGCTGCAAGAGCTCCTGCAGTCAGCAGTGGTGGACAGCAGCAGTCAGGAATCAGAGCAGGAACCTCCAGATACAATTTAAGTACAAACCAAACATGCAGGTGATGCTTTTAGATTTATTTATGCTTTACTCATGATGATCAGTATGCAATTAACTTTGCAAGTGTCTTTTATTTAAAATGTTAAAGGAGTGATGACATAGCAGTAAAAACTAGTTCATGTAGTTGACATTACTGCATATGTAAATACTCCAAAGAAAAAAATGGCATTTTTTACAGCGTGGGATTGTTTTGGGATGCCAGACCTCCCTTCCTCAGTAAAAGAGTTGGGTGCAGTAATGATATGCAGCTTTACCCGGAGACCAAGTTGACTTCATTTTGATTGGCTACACCTTATTTGGCTATAACCTTATTTAGAGAAATTAGGTCAAGCTGTGGTCGGAGTTTGCTAAAGGCTAACTGCTAGCAACATGGGCACTTCAGACAGTGAACTATGAGTCTGTCCCAAACCGCACACTTGAGCACTTCAAACACGTACCAGCTCAGTTTTGCTTATTAGCGTGCTCTGATTTGAGCAGTTGAATTATGCAGAATGATAGAACTACGTAGAATAATAAGCTGCTGTCTGATTCAACCTTTTTTGAACAAAGAAACAAAACTGACTGACCATAAACAGGAACTTTGATTCTCACTCTGGACATTCACATGACCTCATCAGTGCACAACAGATCAAATTATACCCCCAAAACCCCAGAAAAGTCAAATTTGATGTTGTTGCACCTTTAATGTCAGTCTGCAGAGAAACCACATACACTGAGAGACAGAATATGATACTATGGTTTACAGAGTAGTCTAATTTCTAACAAGTCTGGTAGCTGTTAGATTAAAAATAGGATTAGTCTCAAGTTAAGGTGAACAAAGGTTTGATCTGTTTCATTTGATATGTGTGGCAAGTCCTTCAGCAAACAAATAAAAATGGAAGTGAGGAAACTCAATGGCTCTCATTTATCAAACGATCGTACGACAAAAATCTGTGCGTACGACCATTTCCACGCAAGACTCGGCATTTACCAATTTTGATGTGAGCGTAGGATACGATCAAATCTCAGGACAGCTCTGAGTTTGTGTACGCAAGTTTGAGTCAGTGAGGGTTTGCAGCGCAGCAGAACATGAAAATATTTATTAACCAAACCGTAAACTGTCATTTAAACATAAGTATTCACATATCAGCACAAAGAATGAACCAATTTGCAAAGAAAAAGGAAAAAGGGAATGTAGAATGTATTCCCAAAATTACAAAAATAGCTGTGACTGAATTTATTTCCTCCATTTATCTCAACAAATTATTAAAATCATTAACATATAGTTCTAGGAGACAAGTGCTTTTCACTCTTTGTGCATCTCATCATCCTGCTGGTAAAACTGCCACATAGGAGCGGAGGTAGGCATCAGTACGCACACGTGCAGGTGCCCAGGTGGAGCGCTGCTTCAGGCTGGTGGGCAGGTCGGTGTCAGAGCAGCAGGATGAAACGCTGCTTTAGACTTGGAGAAAATCTACACTACACTCCTGTCCTGTGCAGTGCTGCACATCGCTTGGACCGCTGACGGAGAGTTTTGATGCACAGTCAGAGGAGAAGATGCGCCGGGAGCCGCTCTGCAGCCCCCACTGAGCTATACGGAGGAGACCGGAGCCGATCTGTCATTTCTAATAAGTAATCTATACTTTAAAGTTGTACAAGTGCTCAGTCAGTAGACTGTCCCTTAGCTTTGCTCATGCAAGTCATCTTTCCTCCTGTCCCTATCTACGTCAGGCTCGGATCTGAAGTTTCTTTTTTGGCAGAATCTCTTCTCTCCATGGTTCAACCTCACTGGGTGAAGCCTCATAGTCATGCATGTTTAAGGGGGTATCCGTGGGCGTGACATTTAAATGACGATGGATTTCAGCCGTGGTATTAATCAGGACTCTTTTGTTCGTACGACGAGATTGGTCTGATACGAACGTTTTAATAAATCACATGTGGGTCCAATCGTACGACCATTTTTACGATCAGATGTGCGATCATTTCTACGCTTGCTTGATAAATGAGGGCCATTGTGTTCTTTCTCACAGCAGAGAAAATACTTCAGTTATGTTGAAGTTATTATTGTTCTCTCCTAAAGAAATACTTAACCTGAAAATAAATGTAGCCGATAACTTGCCATATATACATGATCTGTGTGATACGTTACATTATGCTCTTATGAATATGAACAAGATTTTTTTAAAAATCAGTCAGAAAGGGGCATGCTGCTGGGGAGATGCGACCGCGCAAAATGTGCAAGCTAAAAAAAAAAACCCTTGAGTTGCACAGTTCCTGCAAGAATCTGATCTAACTTTCACCACTGGAGGGGTTGGAACCGTGGCAAGTTCTCCCTGTGTATGCGTGGGTTCTCTCCGGGTACTCCGGCTTCCTCCCACAATCTAAAGACATGTACGTTTGGGAAACAGATCTCCCTTGCAAAAGAGACTGTGTGTCTCAATGGGACTTACCTGTAGAAATACACAAAACGGCCAATGACACGGTCTGACACTGACTAGTCAGGACTTTATCTCAAGAAATCCCAACAAGGTGTCCTGCAGACCACTTTCTGTTTACCAGAGGAAAGTTGACTAAACTACACCAATTAAAACCTGTTCAGTCACTTGTTAGTAGATCTGGGAAGACGGGAAGGGGTCACTCTGGGTGTGGACCCTGACCTCATGACCTGCCCCCAGTACCCGTACTTCTCCATTGATCCCAGTGGAGCCCATTAAACAGGACCCCCCACAAATAAACTGGAAACTGTTGCCTTTTCTAGACCCCTATTTCAAGGTCTATAGTTTTATTGATTTTTTTGGTCACAAATAAAGTTCATACAATGACTGAAAACATCAGCAAGGACACTCTGGACAAAGGACTTTCAGATTATGTGTTAATCAGAACAATACAGAGCACACAGCTGCACAGCAAGCAAGTCACATCCTATTCTTGACTGAATTTTTCTTTTCCTGACCAATTCTTTTAACAATACTCTGCTCAGTCCTTCTCACTTTCTCTTCTCACCTCCGTGTTCTTGATTCAAACCTGGTGACTCTTCATGAAGGTGTTACATAATATTTCTAAGAAAATAAAGTCTAATGTCAAACTAAATGCTGCATATTTTCTATCAAGCAATTATAAAAATATTAACAGAAAAATGGTTACATTAGAAACAGAAAACAGTTACATTTCATGCAGGAGTAGATAAAAAAAAGGAAAATATAAAATGATTATATTTGATTTAAACAGCCAGGATGAGCAGACAGGGATTCAACCTTAGGTCAAATTTATCTTAAAGACTGAGCTGGATTTTACTCTCACATGAAAATCTACAATTACCCCAGAATGTGTAGACTTTTTTGGGACAATGTGTTTTGATGAGGACCAGAGGGAAAAACACATGACACCAGTACAATCCTGATCCTTTAAGGATTGATTTAAAGGTTCTTTTAGTCATTTAAAAATGTTGTGATGTTCACTGGCCTTCTTATTTATGTGACCTGCTTTACATCATAAGCCCTCATGGACTCTTAACATCCTCTATGAGGGGCTATGAAGGACAAAATACATGTTGAACTCTTACACACCCCTCTGACATGTTTATATGATTATAATCACTTGAAATACACATAAATCAAGTCCACATACGCATGATCAACATCTCAAATTTAAAAAGGTATTAAATTCAAACATACATGCGACAAAAACATCCATTGATCCAAGACACCTTATACCCAGACAAGACAGACGTGACCAGGTACGGGTATTTCATAAGTTTCCATGCCCAGTCATAAGATTGAGACATGTCACATCAGGATTTCCTGGTCAGTTGTATTAAAAGACACGTCATACCAGAAAGTCCTGAAAGCTCTGAGGAAGACTTAAGTGACAGCTGAAAGTGTCAGAAAGGTAAGATCTGATTCAAGATGTCTGACAAAAAGAACATTCTTACTCTTATGAATGAAAATAGCAAGATGATCAATACATCCTATACCCATTTTAATGAGTGATAACAGTAATGTATGCAAAACCCATGTGTGCATGAGCTCATAGTAGTAAACATGTATATGATGTGTGAACTGACACTGGCTTTATTGCATGAGAAAGGGCTAAATTTGTCTGACTTTTCCAGGTGATTCTTTCCTGAGAGACCTTCATGGAAAATCACCCCTGAAGTTCTAACACACGCCTATCTACACTAGACACATTATTTAGAGAATTCCAGCAAAATCTTCAGCTTTGTTGTCTCCATTCTGTGTGGACAAGCATGTGTCTCTTTAAACTTTTAGGCCATCTAAATAATTCACCACAAACCTCACAGGGAAATGGTTTCTCTCCTGTGTGGATTCTCATGTGTCGGTTTAAGCTTCCCTTTTGACTACATCTTTGTCCACATTCATCACAGCTGAATGGTTTCTCTCCTGTGTGGATTCTCATGTGTGTGTTTAAATGTCCCTTTCGACTAAATCTTTGTCCACATTCATCACAGCTGTATGGCTTCTCTCCTGTGTGGATTCTCATGTGTGTGTTTAAGTGTGCCTTTCGACTAAATCTTTGTCCACATTCATCACAGCTGTATGGCTTCTCTCCTGTGTGGATTCTCATGTGTTTGTCTAAGCTTCCCTTTTCACTAAATCTTTGTCCACATTCATCACAGCTGTATGGCTTCTCTCCTGTGTGGATTCTCATGTGTTTGTCTAAGCTTCCCTTTACACTAAATCTTTGTCCACATTCATCACAGCTGTATGGCTTCTCTCCTGTGTGGATTCTCATGTGTGTGTTTAAGTTTCCCTTTTGACTAAATCTTTGTCCACATTCATCACAGCTGAATGGCTTCTCTCCTGTGTGGGCTCTCAAGTGTTTGTTTAAGTTTCCCTTGACACGAAATCTTTGTCCACATTCATCACAGCTGAATGGTTTCTCTCCTGTGTGGAGTCTCATGTGTGTGTTTAAATGTCCTTTTCGACTAAATCTTTGTCCACATTCATCACAGCTGTATGGCTTCTCTCCTGTGTGGATTCTCATGTGTTTGTCTAAGCTTCCCTTTACACTAAATCTTTGTCCACATTCATCACAGCTGTATGGCTTCTCTCCTGTGTGGATTCTCATGTGTGTGTTTAAATTTCCCTTTTGACTAAATCTTTGTCCACATTCACCACAGCTGAATGGCTTCTCTCCTGTGTGGATTCTCATGTGTTTGTTTAAGTTTCCCTTGACACGAAATCTTTGTCCACATTCATCACAGCTGAATGGTTTCTCTCCTGTGTGGATTCTCATGTGTGTGTTTAAATGTCCCTTTCGACTAAATCTTTGTCCACATTCATCACAGCTGTATGGCTTCTCTCCTGTGTGGATTCTCATGTGTTTGTCTAAGCTTCCCTTTTCACTAAATCTTTGTCCACATTCATCACAGCTGAATGGTTTCTCTCCTGTGTGGATTCTCATGTGTGTGTTTAAATGTCCCTTTCGACTAAATCTTTGTCCACATTCATCACAGCTGTATGGCTTCTCTCCTGTGTGGATTCTCGTGTGTTTGTCTAAGCTTCCCTTTACACTAAATCTTTGTCCACATTCATCACAGCTGAATAGTTTCTTTCCTGTGTGGATTCTCATGTGTTTCCTAAGATCTACTTTATGATTACAAATTTCACCACAAATGTCACATCTAACTGTTATTTTCTTCGTGTGAACCATTTCCTTTAAATTTACTTTATTGTTTACATCTGACCCATGTAGCCCGATGTCATTCCAGCTTCCATCACATCTTGATTTGGCAGCAGTTTCTCTGGTTCCTCTTTTATGTGGCAAGGCTCTGGGTCCCGTTTGTCCAGACTTCATTTACAGGGAAACCACTTTGTAATGTCCAACAACTGCTGCAGTTCTGCAGGAACACTGAAACGGGAAAGAAAGATCAAGCTGGATTTCATGACCACACAGCAGAAAAAATTCCACCTCTCTCCCTCAGAACATCTTGAAAGTCACACTTTTAATATGCCTGCACGTATAATACCTCAATCATAAATGTTAAGAGTATAAAATATCAAATAATTATTTTGCAGAAAAGACCTTCTAAACATGAAAAGCTTATTTGCATCTCAACTTTATCTGTTGATCAGCAACCACAACACACATTCATGTCACCTTTTATTGGTTCTGTGGTTTGTGATGGACATTTCTCTCACCCTACAATCACCTCCAGCTTCATTCCTTCTCTCAGGTTTAGTGATTTTAAACCCGATTTTGAATGAGTCACTCACCAAAGAGAATTGTTTTTTTGAGTCATTGGAGTCACTGAGTCTGTTACCCAGAGAGTTCAAAGAAATCTATGTGTTCATACAAACTTACCTTGCTCCCATTTCTGACTCATTCATACCACCAAAATGAGTGAAACTGATTGAAACAACAATCACATCTTTGGTTAAAACTAGGGGTGTCCCCGACTAAGAATTTTCATAGTCGAACCTGATTTGTCAGATCATGCCAGTCGTCGACAACAGTCGAATCATGTTTGGTTTTTTTCTCTTATTGATTCATAATCTCATTTGCATCTTTACCTGCTTCAGAGAAAGAGCTAAAACACCTCATTAAATCAATTTAGTTTTTCACTAGGCATAAGATAACAGGACGTCTCTGTTAACTTTCATTTTTCTACATCACTGTTTAGGCTATAAAACATGTCTGCTCATTTAAATCCATTAAAATATTTAACAAAATGAAAATTTGAAGGTATATTTGTGTGAAACATTTCATTCATTAGATTTTTATTTTTCAGTTAACACTGCAGGCATTAACCTTACATTTTTTATTCGTTTCTTTTTTTTGCTTAATTTAAAGTCGGAGAGAGAATTAAAACGGCGTAACAGCCAGTTCACGCGGTGCATAGTCCAAATGTCAAACAGATTAAGAGGAATTCCAATATGATAACCTTCACTGAATAAATTAATTACACAATCACAAAAAATAGGCTCATAACGAAGTACAAAGTTATATCCATGTAAACGGAAAGTAAAAGTTAGAAAGTGCAGTAAAAAGGCGAAGAACTGGAGAGCTGCCGCTTCGTTAACAATGACGCCAACAGGAGAATCTCCTCTAGATGGTGTGGAGTGAAGGTGGAGGGGATGTGCAGAACATCACAGTCATGATTATTCCTCAACTTGCTGGATGGTTCAGCATCTTCTCCTGGTCTGTCCCGTTCACGAGGAACGGCTCCACATGTGCGCTCAAGAGCTGACGCAGCGAGACGGCGGTCCAGTTCAGGACAAAGATTAAAGCGCTGCTCTAGTGTGATATCAGCCGCAGGCTTCATGATTCAGGAAATTATAGTTCTTAAAAACGCGTTCTTTCCTGATACAATCTGAATAATCCTCCAGCAGCACCAGCATCCAGTAGTCGAGTTGAGGGGGGGATGAGGGGGGATGGCATCCCCCTGAAATAAAAACGATAAAATCATCCCCCTGTAAAACTGCCTCCCCCCTCCTCCCTCTTTTACAGTAAATCTGGAAATATAACAATACATTCGTTATTATAGAAAAAGTACGGATGTTGAGTAAAAGAAATAAAATCTAAAGGACAGTGGCACACAATGAATGCGACATGGTTGGTTGAGCCCGCGAGAGGGGCCGGCAAGCTGCAGCGGAGAAGGACTGCTGCGCTGCAAAGTAGACGGCAAACGAGCGACTGGACAACATGATAGGGAGTATTTAAAAAGATGATAGTACAGGTAGGGATGGGCGTGGTAAAAAGGTTTTTACGGTGATAGTGGGATAAATAGAAATGGTAGGCTAATTGGCTTTTATGTGGAAAGGGGGGATGGGGGGGGGGGGGTTGTTGGGGCGGGGAATCCTGCGGCGTGGGTTAATTTGGTAAGGGGTAGGGGAAGTTTCAACTTTGTTTTTAAAGGATTTTTTTGGCCTGGGCGCCAACCCACACCCACGCGGGAGTGGGTGGGGGGGGGGGGGGAGGGGGGGTGAGGGGGGGGGGGGGGTGTGAGGGAAGGGGGGGGAGGAAAAAAAGGGAGGGGGGCGGGGGGGGGGCAGGGGGGGGGAGAAAATGGGGGCAGGGAAAGAAGAAGAGCGTAAATAAAATGATGGAGGAGTTGAGTGGGCGGAGGGAGGGGAGGGAAGGAAGGGGAAAGGGCGGAGAAAGAGAACGGAGTCCATCCCCCTGAAACTTTTTACAAGTCGACTACTGCCAGCATCCATCTGGAGCATTACGCACGGGAGTAGACGCGGTGGTCATGTCTGTCAGACTGTTTCCACCTTCACAGACTGACTTTGTAAATCGGTGGAAGAAACTACAACGATGATAATGATGTGACAGTTAAGGGTCCTTCATCATGTCTCTGGCTACTTGGTCATGGAGACATCTCTGGCTGTATGGTCAGCGCGCGCGTGACTCACCGGCAGACTGCGGTTTAAACCCGCCTGCCCGGCGCATTTTGCTTTATACCACACTTATAATAACAGAATTATTCGGCTGCTAACAGACCTAGAACATGAATTATTTAAAGAACAAATGAATATTGTGTAAAAATCAAACGTTCAGCCCCCTCCTACTGCAGGATGGTATGATTTTTGTGTGGTAACCACATGTTGCGACTATTCAACTAAGAGACTGACAGTCGAAGCACAGTCCTGGAAACGAATTGTTGAATCGTCGACTATCTGGGGACACCCCCAGTTAAAACAACAACCTCTAGTTGAAAATCTTCAGGCAATTCATAGCAGTGCGCATTGAGAACAAAATAATGTAAAAATGATCAATGGAAATCAGTAAAAAAAAAAAAAAAAAGTATTTTTGGGGTTTTTTTGCTCAATAAAAAATAAAATATAAATGCAACTGGGAATTTAGATGATCAATATTTTCCCCTAAATGTGGCAAAAATCTATTTTCTAATCTCAATAATGTAATGAAAAAGGAAACTTTCTATTGAGTTTCATTCTTTCATTTCATTGCAGCAGTCTGCTTATTTTCTTTGCAAAGTGTAGACTGAGTGACGTCATATAAAAACTCAGACTATCTAAGCAGAGCAGCACACCTTCAGCTGTGAAATACAGACCGAGTGGCTGCAACTGAGAACTGAGAAGGAGGTAGAGGGATTCTTATGTACTGCAAGTCGAAACCGCGGCTACTTAAAGGGATACAACACCCACAGAATGATGTGCATTCATTTTCTACTCACCCTCATGCTGAGCAAGACTGTGGAGCACTTTTTTTAATATCTCAAATGCAGCCGGAGATCTGAGAGGTTTTAGTTTCCCCCCTAACTTTCAGATAATGGAGGTCACCGGTGCTTGAAACAAAAAGGTCCATAAAAGTCCACGAAAACTTGGCAATATTCCCCCATCCTGCTCATCCAATGTAATCCAAGTGTCCTATGTGGGTAGCGTCCACAAAATACTCGAAACGACATCATTTAGTATTTTTTTAATAGCTTAAACAGTATTACATGTAGGGATGTAACGATAACCGGTATAATGGTTAACCGTGATAAAATTCCCAACGATTAGTAATACCGTTTCAAATTTTAAATTATCGTTAAAACAGTGACTGATTATAGCACTTTGAAAAACTTCTAGTGATGCTGTTCATTGGCTGAAAGAGCAGTAGTAGTTACAGTTTGCAATGTTTAATTTATGAAAACATGGCGAAAGGCAACGAAGGCACCCACATGGACGGTTCTCTTCAGATTTTTTAGCCTTTAAAAAGGACAAAGTAGACATTTAGACCCATTTTGGATATTTTTAAAGATGCTGGGAGGTATTTCTATAATACCGTGATAAAAATGATAACCGTGATCATTTTGGTCACAATAACCGTGATATGAAATTTTCATATCGTTACATCTCTAATTACATGTTGCTGCCGCATTCTCTCTTTCTTGCAAATCAATCCCCACCCCCTCTTGTGTTTGTCCACAGCTCCACACTCTTAGCACAATATATACAGCAAATTTCTTCTTCTACGCTTGCATTATCTGCTGAGTCGGCGCTGAACGCTGCGGCTTCCATAGTGTCGTGAACTCGCTTCGCAGCAGCAACATGTAAGACTTTTTAAATGTACCGTGACATCAAATTTAAGGGCTGGAATGTAAAAGTAAATATAGGATTTTAGCTAGATTGAGACAATAGAAACTAATTTGGGAAATATGTTTGGTATAACAGGAAGTAAGATGGCTGACTGTACTGAACCGCGGGCTTCGACAATGCAGAGCGCCAATGAGGGGAAGAGCTTTGAAGGAAGAGGGCACGGCCGGAGAGGGATGTGAGTAAACATGAGGATACCGGCGGGATAAAAGACAGCGAGGGCGGGGAAGAGGATAGGGGAGTACGAGCACAGAAGCACAGGCGACAAGAAGTAATGCGAACAAAATGGTAAAGGCGCGGCTAGAGGACTAAGGTTGCAAAAGATGGTAATGGATGAGACGGGATAAACGGGAGCGGTGGGGTGGCGACAGAGGGGGGAGCACGAGCACGAAGACACAGAGAGACAAGTAAGTAAAGGAACAAAGTAGGAGGTGGAGGGGCCAGGGGGATGGGAAGTAGGACGGTAGGTTTAGAAGTAATCAGAGAAAAAACACTCTGGGGTGAAGTTGTAGGGTGAAGTTACACACAAGTTGGTTCCTGCTTGAAGTTAAAATAACACCTGGAAGGATTCATAGTACAACAAATAACTCCCAGCTGCGTCTGCATTTCCCAACTGCGTCCTCTAGAGCAAAAAAAGAAATAAAAAAGGAAGAAAATTCCCTGACTTGGGCAAAGTTGTTGCTGATGGCTGCTGCCTGAGGAAATTCCTGCAGGTGTTAGTTTCTTCCTAGAGAGGTGTGGTCTGAGTTTGTTCAACAGGGGTGCTACGATACTGAGCGGCGATGGACTGGATGGGCACGATCGTACGCGGGGGTAGTAGCGGAGGAGGTAGGCGGTTAAATATATGTAGATTACAAAGCATGAATGAAGAAAAATAGATTTAAAATTGATGAGGAAATAACACACTGACATGCTGAAAAGCTCTTAAAAGTCCATTTTTCATGATAGGGCTCCTTTAACTTTTCTGGGGTTTTGGGGGTATAATATGATCTGTTATGCACTGATGAGGTCATGTGAATGTGCAGAGTGTTCATAGTCAGTTAGCTTTGTCTCTCTCTTCAGAAACAGTTGAATCAGACAGTTGCTCATCACCCCCCCCCCCCCCCCCCCCCCCCACACACACACACACACACACACACACACACCTACCTACAAGTTTATTTATTTTAAAAATGCTGTCTTGTCTGATCGACATATTTCACTTCCTGAAATGCACATGATGCTAACAGATAGCCTTTAGCAAACTCGGGCCGCTAGGGCAGCATGACCTACTTTCTCTAAATAAGGTTAAAGCTAAATAAATTCTAGCCAATCAAAATGAAGTCAACTTGGTCACTACCCACTCAGGACACTTGGATTACATTGGACGAGCAGTATGGAGGAATATTGCCAAGTTGTTGTGGACCATTTGAGAGATTAAAAAAGTGCTCCAGAGTCTTGCTCAGCATGAGGGGGAGTAGAAAATGAAGGCACATCATTTTGTGGGTGTACTATTCCTTTAAGACTACAGTCTACTTCTCCGACTGTGTAACCACGGAGACCCCTCAATCCCAGATAGTTCTGTCATTGTGCCGGGCACACAGTGCAATTTCCTGCCTGATCAGTAGGGGTCGCTATGCAAGACTGGCCTCATCCCATGATGCCAATGGTCGGTAACCTCGGTCATAACCTTGGTGGTTATTTTGCTTCCAGTTACAGTGAGCAGTTACAAGGATGCGATGCTTTTCAGACTTTCCTGGAGAGATCACATCTCCATCACCTCTCCACTGTTTAGAAAAAAAAAAAACTCCGTCAGACGAGGTGAAGTCGAGGTTCATGTTCTGACTGATGCTTTGATGGTTTGGGGAAGAAAATGCAGAAACATAAATGTAATGAAAATAAATCCCGTTTTCATCTTGGTGGTGAGCATGAGAAGCACAGTGCATGATGGGAAGCAGGAGCTGGAAGTTCTCATCAGTTCTGCATAAACACAGACTTCTTTTTTTCCTTTAAGTCTGGTGTTTCTTGTTTATTACATTATTACATTCTGAAGAGAATAACACCAGCAGAAAGACAGTATTTTTTCACTTGGTCCTAAACTTTATGTGATCTTTGGTCCCTCAAAACACCAAAATATTGTCTTATTTAGACAACATAACAACACGTCCTCAAAATTATTCATATCCTCCAATGAAAGTAGGAAAAAAATCAGCTGTAAGTGAAATAAGATGAAATTGACAAAAGTGAATAAAAATTCTATGAAAATCATGAGATTAATTTTGAATCGTGGCTCAACAGAAATATTAAAAACAAAAAAACAAAATTAAAAAAAGTAAACAAGCATGATGGGGCTCCAAAGCTAAAATTCTATTGAGCAACACTGTGAGACAATCACTGCAATCAGGTGTTTCTCTAATGTTCAAAAAGACTTCTACACACGTTCACAGCTGTGTTGGTCCACTGTTTATTGGAAAGGTGCTCTAATGTGTCTGAGATTATTTTGTTTGTTTTTAATGATTATTTTCAACTACAATTCAAAAGCAATGTTTTATTTCACTAAACTCTAATTTTGTAAAATTTTTAGTTATCATTACTTCCTTGTTGAATTAATATTGTGAATTTAGCCTTTTCTGTAATTGAAGGGTATGAATAATTTCAAGGTGTGTGTGTGTGTGTATGTATATATATATATATATATATATATATAAGTACATATATGGTTTATGGCTGTGGCGGCCGTGGGAAGTGTTAGTTAAAAAAAAAAAAAAAAAGAGAAAAAAATAGTCGCCGGAGTTGAGGTCGCTGTGCTCCTCCTCTGCTTTGGAAGCGAGAGAAAGGCGCATGACACTGGTCAGAGTCGGTCTTCTGGTGTTTGGCGCGAGATAGATAGATTGAATGACAAGAGCACATCGGAGCGGAGCGGGAGTGCGCACAAGAGAGGCGTATAAGCTGGATGATGGAGAGGAGGCATGTTGATGATGTAATAAGCAGTACTTACGCGCGGTGCTTTGCGCCCATGGTGCTGATTCCCCGCTAGTTCTCCCGCGCCGCTCGCGCCATTTTCTCATCCCTCTGCCGTTTGTTTGCTGTTCACCCGAGCAGTCCCCCTGCCCCCGAAGAGGGACAGAGGTGAGTTTGAGCAGAGAAGGGTGTTGTCAGCACTAGTACTTCAGTACCGTCGCTCAGCATTATACTGTCGGTACCAGCTTTTTTATGGTACCTGAGGGATGAGCTGGGGTTCATCCGCAAACAGTTAGTTAGATGTCTCCTAGAGCGCAGCGGGGCTGCTGCTCGCCTCATGTTGGTGATAAAGAGAAAAGGAGCATAAATGCCTCAGAATATTTAGGATTGGCGGGCCTGTTCTATCCCAGCCTCCGTCCTAATCCCAGCCGCCACATGCGGCGGGGCTGCCCACTCCGATACGCGCTGTCACGCTCGTGAGAAGTGGTTGCGGGTGATACTGGGGTCTAGGTGTGAATGGTATGGTGAGATGTATTTTGGGGGAAGGGAGGCTGGGTTGTGCTCACTGATTGTTAAAGGGGGTGGCTAATGTAGGTGTTGAAATTAATAAATGCTGGCCGCAGAGTGTGTGATGGGTAAACAAACCGAGGCTCTGTGTTTGTTCCTCCGTTGTTTTAGTCGGCGTCCTATATTATGGAGTAAAATATAGTATGATAAGACAGTCAACACGCTAGGGATGTTACACGGGTGCGTTTTTATTGGTGTGTGAAACTTGTTGGTATAAGTGTGGGGAAGGGTGATAAAAGATGAACAAAGTGTAAATATGGGCTTAGCATACAGATTCGTTTTGTTTATTATTTGTGGATGATAAAACTTTATTATAGTTAAAAGCGTTGTTGTAAATACTTGAGGAAAAGCACTGAGGAAGTTATGAGTTCAGTCTGTAAAGCGTAAATAATTTAATAAAGGGGATTTTGAGACTATGGGGGAGGCGGGAGGTGAGTCATGGAAAATACTGGTTGGTAATGATGAGGTAGGAAACATAAGGAGGGAGGGAGGTGTGAGGATGTGTGTGTATATGAATATAAATATAAAAAGTATTATTAATAAATAACATAAAATAGTTTCAGTAAAAGGAAAAATGCCTAAAGAGGCGCTGGTAAAAATGCGGAGGGATAATGGCCCCCCACCACAGCCTAAAATCCTGTGGGAAACACTGTATATATATATATATATATATATATATACAAATATATGAGAAGCGCCTACAAGTGTAACACCTACTCTCATCCACACACAGGACAGACATTCAAAATCAAGGGGACAATCACATGCTCAACATAAAATTGTATCTTCTCACATGCCCCTGTGGGCTGGGTTATGTTAGAAAAACTTCACAGTCATTGAAAACTCGAATAGCTGAACATAGATGCAGCATCAGAAATGGAGACCTAAGAAACCCTGTGGCTGCTCATTTTAAGGAAGCTCAGCACCCCGTCTCCTCGCTCAAGTATGTTGGAATTGAACATGTAAAACTGCCAAGACGAGGAGCGGACATTAATAAACTGCTACTACAAAAGGAAAGCTTCCACATCTTTACATTAAAGACTTTGGCACCTTATGGACTTAACCAAGATTACGATATTAAGCACTTTCTGTAATATGAGATATTTCTTAATATGAGATTGATGTTTTTAACTTTCTTACCTTATTTTGCTCACATGTTTTTCATGTATGAAATATATTCTCTTAAGGTTGTTGTGGTTCAGTATGACCATTGATGTTATATTGATTATCTGTATCCTAACTCCTTCTGTGTCCCTTTGGATGAGCCGACCAATTAGGGAGCAGATGTTATATATATGGGAGGGGCATGCCCAGAAAAACTTTGACTTGAGGAAGATCCAATGTGATCGAAACGTTGGAATAAATGCAGCTGGGAGTAAGTGTGCAGGCTTTTTCTTTGATTTCACATAACTACAGCAGAAGCCTTGCACCTGGTGATGTGCGTATGTCTACAGATTTATATAAGAAATAAATCATGGACAATATAGTTTCAAAAGATTTACAATTACAGAATTACCATATGATAAACCAAATAAAATAGTTGGAATGTGGTAATCATACTAGTTCAATTTTTCAAACTGCAGTCAATACACCTCTGAAATAACACAAAATAGCCTTTAAAGTCCAAATGCACATTGTCTTCTAGATCTAATAGTCTGTACCAAAAGTACCACAGAATACCTTTAACACCAGCACTCCCAAAAATTTTCTGATTTCCACCCCACACCACCACCTCACCCCCCAATGCCAGAGTTAAATTGGCCCATTCACTCCCCATTGTATAAATCAGCTAATTCACGACCTTTGGCCAGACTGCTCCGCTGTATGTGTGCTGTTGCAGAATTGCAAATTTCCCCATTGTGGGACAATGAAGGTTTTTCTTATTTTATTTCTTATCTACTTATTTATTTTTTGGCATTAAAAAAAAGTTCATTTCAAAAACTTGAACCAAAGTGAAGATTTAGTTCCCTCGTTTCTGCAGCTGCGTGTGGACATTAATAACCGAACCCTCAGAAACAGCTCAACCCTGTGAATGTGCTTAACGCACTTCTGCAGTTCGGTGTGGGCGGATTTTTCTTCCAAAAACAAGGTGGTGTGGACTTGATTTTTTATTTTCTTAGTTGGAGGAGGGAGGACATTTGTTTTCCAAAATGCGGCTACACATACTCGGCCATTAGCTCTCATCAATTCAGGCCATCTGGGCTTGTTAATGTTGTTACTTCCATTAATATTGCTGTAAAAATAATGTTTGGAGAAACGGTGGTGTGCGTTTAGCGGCAGGTGTTTTTGTGCAGACATACAGTATGATGTCGGCTGCTTTGCAAATGCGAGGCAACATGTCCAGAATATCAAAATTCACCACAAAGTCTAAAAACAAATGTAATCCAACAAGTGGGCTGAACACAGAGCAGTTGGTTGCTAGGCAACGCAACATGTGTTTATGCTGGTGCAGGGATATTTTGTGCTGCGATCTATCGGATCTACGTGTGGGTTACAGTCTGTTTTACCACGGGCTTGGAACGCAGCTCAGCCAATCACATTTAAGAATGAGAAACACCCGTTTTATCATTTTTTCATGACTGTAGATAGAAAATAGGGTCCAGGCTGAAAATCTCAAGCCATCCTTTAATTTCATCGTAAGCTCATCATACTCACCTGTTGGTCTGTGACCAGGTCCACGCTCTGGAGGCCTGGGGGGGTCAGGATGCAGCTGTTCTGAGTTCTCTCCTGGAGGAAAACAAAATAAGGAAAATAAGCTATATTAGGCATTGAATGGTTTATTTGAAGGGCCTGTAGATGGATAAAGATGGACAGAAAGAGAGAGGAGGAAGATATGCAACATTTTATTTCACCACTTACACATGATCCTAACCTGTTAGTCTGCAGGCATCTTTATATAAAGTTGAAGGCCAGGTGTGTCTGTTGGGCTGGACGATATGGACCAAATATCATATCACCATATATTTATTTTAGAAGACGATATACAATATATACCGGTATTTTTACCCTAATTTGTCTGAAAGTTTCATTTCATATCAAGCATACCATTTCTATATTTAAAAACACGATTTCGATCTATGAATGAAATCATGTGAGATATCATTTTGTTACAAAATCTCATGAGATTTCATGAAATACCGAGAGATTTCATTGTTCTGTTATAAAATCTTGTGCTATTTTGTGAAATCTCATGAGATTTTGTAACAAAATGATGATATCTCGCAAGATTTCATTAGTTAAATAGATCAATACCACGTTTTTAAATATAGATATGGTATCAGCATATGAAAATATCGAGATATTTCAGTGTATCAATATTTTTCCACCTTTATTAAATAATCAGGTGACCCCTTTGTAGTCAGTCGAGGTGCAGCCGGGTCATTACGAAAAACAAAGCAAATATATCAGTATATCGCACAGCCCTAGTGGTCTGTATCTTCTGTTTTCAAGCCCTCTACTGTAACGGTGTAAATCAAGTATTTAATTAGTTCTCATATGCAAATAAACAGAGCATGCTGTTACAATAAGATTCATCCTCTGTGTAAATGTTATGAGCCCCTAAATTTCATCATCAGGATATCACTCTTTATTACTGTGAAAAGGTGCCCAAAGCCTTTTCTTGTTAAGTGGACATAGACATTAATGCTATTTATCACAGAGGAGAAATTCTAGTCAGCACTGCACTACACCATAGGTAGGGAAGGAGAAATATAGATAGTTATGGAAAGCACAAGTCATATTACACTGCAAGGAAAAGCTCTAGAATTTGGTCCAATTCTGTGATATTGTTCTGAGAAAATATAAATCTAGCACAACTGACAATCTTAGAGAAACGTTTGCAGATGACTTGAGTTCCCTTCAGCTGCAGTCACAGTGTCACTCTCTGTCTCTGACCCTGGTTGCCTAGCAACAGCCTTGTGCTGCTCTCCTGTAACTGTCTGTCTCTTAGGGAAGTAAGAGGATATATCCATGGTGGATTTCCTCTTCATTGTCTGGAAATTGACATGTCGTTAGCACATACTGATTAAATCATAAAGCAAACGTCTGTATGACGGTAGTTGCCTGGACCGTGGCAGTCAGCTAACGTCAGCTAGTGTTAAAGAATGTTTGCAAGGTGGTTTGAAAATGTTCTCAATCTAACCCAAGTAACGCCAACACAACATTAACTAGCTAATGTGAACTTATGAGTGGCTTGATGAAATGAAAACATATCAGAGGAATTTCCATATTGCAGTTTTTATTTTTACAGTACTGGTTAACAAACACTGGCTAACGTTAGCTTGGTAGCTTTATTAGCCCATGAAACCGTAATGTACATTGGACGTAACGTCTAAAACAATGTAATCTAAGCTAGATTACATAGATTATCTGACATAGCCAGTTTCAATGGAAAAGAATAGCTAGTGTGATTTTTGTTTTTAACACTTACCTCTGAGTCCTTTGATGAAACGATCGTCTCCACTCTGCTACCCACAACAATCTTCTTCTTCTTCTTCTTCTCTTGGGGTTATTGGCAGTTTGCTACCCATTTCAGGGAGCATTACCGCCACCTACTGATCCGAATCCGGGACGAGTGGTGTCCAAAGTCGGTCCTCAAGGGCCGCTGTCCTGACGGTTTTCCATGCCTCCTTGCACCAGCACAGCTGACTCAAATGAAATTAATCTAAAAGCCAATGAATTAGAGTCAGGTGTGTGTTGGAGAAGGGAGACATGGAAAACCTGCAGGATTGTGGCCCTCGAGGACCGGAGCTGGATACCCCTGGATTAGGCAGTTACAGGCTACAATTCCAGAAAGAGAGAGAAAAAACTATTGTAACATTGTACAAACACACACCTTACTTTTGTATACACATGTATACATATTCATACACACACATATATACACGTATACACACATATACATACTGTATAGTGGTTAAAGTGGGATTTGACAGGTGGGGGAGCCCTAAAATTTGGTGTCACGGCACAGTCGGAAATTTTTTTACAAATCTTTAAAAATGATATCAAAGACCTGTACTGGTTTTATTTGCTGGATTAGCATCTAACATAAATATGAAGGAATGCAGCAAACTAAGCCTAAAAATAAGGCTTGGACAAATACTACACGCAGTGCTGCTGTCGGCTATGGCCTTGACTTTTAGTCCTTAATCATAGAAAAAGAAATATCAACTTTATCAAGAGAAAGTGAATTTACAAAAGGGACACATTTTAAATTGGCATTTACAACCAGAGCAAAGGATGGAGGGAAAAGTCTCTGCTCTGCTCTGAGAGGCCTCATCAGAGCATCACAGGAGCCAATGAATAGTTAAAGCATGAAATAATCCATCTGAAGTCATTGTTAACTATTTTAATAAAACAACATCATTATTTTACCTAAACAGCATTGAGACTCCATGGACTTTTCACTGGCTGTTCTATCTTTTTCAAACCAATCCTGACCCTTGAAGTAAGGGTCAGGGAGGGGGTGGCCTAGTGGTAGCGTCGTGGGCATTGACGCGGAGGACCCGGGTTCGAGTCCCCGACACGACTCCTAGGTTAAACACTGTTGACTCCTGGGCAAGGTCCTTAACCCTCCAACTGCTCCCCGGGCTGCTTTAAATAGCAGCCCACTGCTCTCTGATACTCAGTACAGAGATGGGTGAAATGCAGAGCCCTAATTTCCCCTCGGGGATCATACAAGTATAACAAAATTAATAATAATAATCCGTGATAATAATAATATAATTCGTTTGTGAGGGAGCTGAGGGGAGCCTGGCTCCCCGGAAAGGCAGAATTGCTCCCTAGACACATTCAGCTGATACTCTGTGGGGGATCCTTAAACATACTGTAGTTCACTTTCAGGACACATTTATTTTTTCCATAAATTTTCTCTCATCAAGCAGCATCCATCAGTCAGCATCACTTGATGACAGCCTGCACAGCTTTACCCAAACTGGAGTCTGCAGATGATCTCAGGGGGTTTCCAGATTATTGTAAAACCAATAAAATAATAACTAATAATATCAGGTCTGCCAAATATATGTTGTAATCAAGGGAGATTAATCTGTGAAATTAACACATAATTTTTTTTAGCAACTAAACTACTCATGCCAAAGTGACCTTAAAAATTTATCTCATTAATTTAAAAAGTTTATGATTTCTTCAAAACCTTATGGAAGGCTCGCACCAGCCCAGTGGTGATCTCTGGCCCATCAACTCACTCCAGGGCGTCAGACATTTAATTAGATGTAAGGCCCCGCTTCTCTAAGCAGATATATATCTGAAGGCATAATTTACCCCGGCTTTATACGGTTGTAAAGCCGGGGTTACAGCTGGACTTATACTGGCATGTTCTCCTCAACCTGCATCCCAGCTACGCGAATGCAGAGACAGGGAAATACTTCCTTGTGATTGGTCAGAGTGGTTACGTGCCTCCAGATGTTTGGGTTTTGTAGCTGAATGAATGAATGAATGAATGAATGACAGCTGCTGTCAGTTGCTCTGATTTACACCTGGTCCGTGAGCGCAGCGCAATGGCTTTGCTGCAACCTCCACAGCGCAAGCATTTACACGGTGCACTGCACGCCTGCGAGCGCACCAGCTGTTGCCAGATTTGTGACATCACGGAATCACTGGTGATTGCAAGATCAGAAGGTCCTTCTCTGAGCAAAATTCTTCCTTGGGATGTCTGTTTTACATCCAAATGTGGCCTTTATCAATCAGTATGTGTCCCAAAGTATATTTGGTTAGATGTGTGTATCCTTTTGCTGAGACCTTTGGGCTTGAGATCACTACACTGACAGTGATGCTAAAAGTCATGCTATCAGTCTTACTATGAGTCAGATTAAAAGCAATTCTGGCAGTCATGCTAGCTATCATGCTAACAGCGATGCTAAAGGTCATGCTGTCAGTCTGGTTGACTGTCATGCTAACAGTCAGGTTGAAAGCAGTTGTAGCAGTCAAACAGTGATGCCAATAGTCAGGCTAACAGTCATGCCATCAATCAGGTTGACTGTCATGCTAACAGTGATGTTAACAATCAGGGTAATTATAATGTGAACATTCATGCCATAAGTAATTCCATCAGTCAGGTTTTCTGTCATGCTAAGAGTCAGGTGAAAACTCATGCTAGCACTCATTGCAAGAGTAATGCTAATAGTGACGCTAAAAGTCATGCAATCAGTCAAGTTAACAGACTTACTATTATGCTAACAGTGATGCTAATAATCACACTATCATTCTGTTTAACAGGCTAATTTTTATGTAAACAGTCATGCTAAAAGTCATGCTAATGTACCTTGTAGTAAGGAGAAAACCATTGATCAGAGCTCTTTTATTATTCAACAGCTCGTCTCAGTGGGAATCAGCCTACTCTGAATTCCTGCTCTTCTTCCGTCCCAGGATGCTTTTCATATTTTTTCACTTCAGGGACTTCCTGCGTTTTGTTTTTCTTTGTTGCATCCCTGCAGCAAGGCAAGGCAAGGCAAGTTTATTTGTATAGCACATTTCATGTACAGAACAATTCAAAGTGCTTTACATAGAACATTATAAGCAAAAGGGAGAAAAAAAAAAACAAAAAAAAACCAATTAGAAGCATGATTCAGAATTAAAAGCATTTAAGATTAAAAAGAGAGAAAACAGAGACATGCGGATTTTAACTTTTGAATAAAATCTATGTAAATGCAGCTAAGAACAGGTGGGTCTTCAGCCTGGATTAAAATAAACTAAGTGTTTCAGCTGATCTGAGACGTTCTGGGAGTTTGTTCCAGACATATGGAGCATAGAAGCTGAACGCAGCTTCTGCATGTCTGGTTCTGACTCTGGGAACTGATAAAAGGCCGGATCCAGATGACCTGAGGGGTCTAGTAGGTTCATAGTGGGTCAAGAGGTCACTGATGTATTTTGGGCTTAAACCATTCAGAGCTTTATAGACCAGCAGCAGAACTTTAAAGTCTATTCTCTGATGGACCGGCAGCCAGTGTAAAGACCTGAGAACTGGACTGATGTGGTCCACTTTTCTGGTCTTTGTGAGAACTCGGGCAGCAGAGTTCTGAAGAGCTGCAGCTGTTTAACTGATTTTTTAGGTAGACCAGTAAAGACGCTGTTACAGTAGTCAAGCCGACTGAAGATGAATGCATGGACTAGTTTTTCCAGATTTTCCTGAGACATCAGATCTTTTATCCTTGAGATGTTCTTCAGGTGATAGTAGGCTGATTTAGTGATCGCTTTGATGTGTTTTTCAAAGTTTAGGTCTGAGTCCATCACTACACCCAGATTTCTGGCCTGATTGGTAGTTTTTAGGTGTATGGACTGAAGTTCTGTGACAACCTGCTGTCGTTTCTCTTTGGCTCCAAAAACAATCACCTCAGTTTTGTTTTTGTTCAGCTGAAGAAAGTTGAGGCACATCCAGTCATTAATCTCATCAATACATTTACCAAGAGCTTGTACATGGCCTCGGTCTCCTGGTGACACTGTAATATATAGCTGTGTGTCATCTGCGTAGCTATGGTAACTAATATTGTTGTTCTTTATAACCTGAGCCAGTGGGAGCATGTAGATGTTAAACAGAAGAGGCCCCAGGATAGAGCCCTGGGGAACTCCACAGGTAATATTTGTCTGCTCAGATGTAAAATTGCCTACTGACACAAAGTACTTCCTGTTCTCCAAGTATGTTTTGAACCAGTTTAGTACAGAAGAGAGACCCACCCACTTTTCCAGTCGTTGGAGTAATATAATGTGGTCAACTGTATCAAATGCAGCACTGAGATCCAGTAAAACCAACACTGACATTTTTCCAGTGTCAGTATTCAGACATATGTCATTCATGACTTTGGTCAGAGCAGTCTCGGTGCTGTGGTGCTGTCTAAAACCTGACTGGAAGACATCATAACGGTTGTTTTCTCTTAAAAAGTCATTTAGCTGGTGAAAAGCTGCTTTTTCAATGATCTTACTTAAAAATGGAAGATTGGAGATCGGCCTGTAGTTGCTCATCTGTGTCTTGTCTAGATTATCCTTTTTTAGCAGAGGTTTGATCACAGCTGTTTTCAGTGACTCTGGGAAAAGACCTGACGTTAGAGAGGAGTTCACAATCTGAAGCAGATCTGACTCCAAGGTCTTTGAGACCTTTTTAAAAAACCAGTGGGCAGGATGTCCAAACAGCAAGAGGAGGAGTTCAGTTGATGCAAGATGTCCTCCAGTTCTTTGCTAGTAATGGGATAAAACTGTATCATGGTGTTTCGACTTGGTGGACACAATACATGACCTGAACCTGCTGTTGTTGAACCAACGGCTTGTCTAATAATTTGGATTTTGTCTGTGAAAAATTTGGCAAAGTCATTGCAGGCTTTGGTGGAATAAAATTCAGGTGCTACTGACACAGGAGGGTTTGTTAGCCTGTCGACTGTAGCAAATAAGGCCCGAGCATTATGACCGTTTTTAGTGATGTCAGAAAAATACGAATTCCTTGCATTCCTCAGCTGTAAATTATAAAAGTGAAGTTTCTCTTTATAGATGTCATAATGAACCTGTAGTTTTGTTTTTCTCCATCTGCGCTCAGCTTTCCGACACTCTCTCTTTCCAGTTTTCACCAGTGTGGAATTTCTCCATGGAGACTTTTTCCTTCCAGAGATAACCTTCACCTTAATAGGAGCAATAGAATCCATGACACTCAGCATGTTAGCATTAAAGTTAGTGACCAACTCATTGACTGAAACCCCTGACAGGGCAGGTGTTAGAGAGAAGACCTGGTTAAAAATCTCACTGGTATTTTCAGTTATACACCGTTTTGTTATCACCTCCTTTGAGACATTTGTGTGCACTGAGATGGTACTCTCAAAGAAAACACAGCAGTGATCCGACAGCCCCACATCACACACCGTGACCTTAGAAATGTCCAGACCCTTCGAGATCAGTAGATCTAAGGTGTGTCCTCTATTGTGTGTGGGCTCTGTGACATGCTGGGTCAACCCAAAGTTGTCCAGAGTGTTAATCAGGTCTTTAGTCCCTTTGTCCTGATGACAATCATAATGGATGTTAAAATCACCAGTGATAACAAGATGGTCAAAGTCCGCACAGATCACAGACAACAGTTCAGTAAAATCATCATTAAAATCTGCACAGTATTTGGGCGGCCGATAAATATTTAAAAACATGACTCTGGATGAGGCCGTCAGCTGTAAAGCCACGTATTCAAAAGAAGGGAAATCCCCAAGAGATAACTGTTTACACTGGAATGAGTCCCTAAATAAGATAGCGACCCCCCCCACCTCTCCTGTTCACTCTGGCTTCACTGATGAAACTGAAGTTAGGGGGCGTGGCCTCAATAAGAGCTGAATGACAGTTTTCATGTAACCAAGTCTCAGTTAAAAACATAAAGTCAAGGCTATGTTCAGTGATAAAATCATTGATTAGAAATGATTTTCCTGCTAAAGATCGAACATTTAGTAAAGCTAACTTAAGCACTCTCAAAGTATCATCATGTTTTGGAACAGGCTGTATGTTTACTTTAGTTAAAAACCTTATAGAGTGGGTTTTCTCCCATTTCTCCTTCTGTTACGTATCAAGACAGGGATAGTAAAACCTTCTAAACAGGGTCCCAGCTTGTTCTGGGAAAGTTTATGACTGCTAACCTCGCAGCCCGGAATCCCAGCACATCATACGTCAGACTGTCGAAGGGGGGGGGGGGGCTACAGGCTACAGCTGTAGCTCAGGTGGAAGAGCAGTCGTCTTTCAACCGGAGGGTTGTAGGATCGATTCCAGGCTTCCCCAGACTACATGCCGAAGTGTCCTTGGGCAAGACACTGAACCCCAAGATGCCTCCCTATGTGCCCATCGGGGTATGATTGTGTGTGCGATTGGGTGAATGTGATATGTAGTGTAAAGCGCTTTGAGCGGTTAGTATGAATGGAAAAGCGCTATATAAGTACAGTCCATTTACCATTTACAGCGCCCCCCCCCGCTGGTAAGATATTTAATTACCGCCACATTGTGACATTTATTACATAGCTCCAAGATGTAGACAACATGAATGAACTCTGTTTAAAAACACCGTCAAATGATAAAAAAAAAACTTACGTGATCAAAAAAAATTCTTAATGATCAATTAACGATTGGCGATTAATTGTGCCCATCCCTGAATTTAACATTTCGGTTTCATCACAGTGACTTGAATGAGTCCCGGAAACTGGTTTGTCTCCTGTGTGTATTCTCATGTGTTGGTTTAAGTGTGTCTTTTGACTAAATCTATGTCCACATTCATCACAGCTGAATGGTTTGTCTCCTGTGTGGATTCTCATGTGTCGGTTTAAGTGTGTCTTTTGACTAAATCTATGTCCACATTCATCACAGCTGAATAGTTTGTCTCCTGTGTGGATTCTCATGTGTCGGTTTAAGTGTGTCTTTCGACGAAATCTATGTCCACATTCATCACAGAAGAATGGTTTGTCTCCTGTGTGTATTCTCATGTGTCGGTTTAAGGTTGTCTTTTGACTAAATCTATGTCCACATTCATCACAGCAGAAAGGTTTGTCTCCTGTGTGGATTCTAATGTGTTGGTTTAAGTCCGTTTTTCTACGAAATCTATGTCCACATTCACCACAGCTGACTGGTTTGTCTCCTGTGTGGATACTCATGTGTCGGATTAAGCCAATTTTTTGACTAAATCTATGTCCACATTCATCACAGCTGAATGGTTTGTCTCCAGTGTGGATTCTCATGTGTTGGTTTAAGGACGTCTTGAGACTAAATCTATGTCCACATTCATTACAGCTTAATGGTTTGTCTCCAGTGTGGATTCTCATGTGTCGGTTTAAGGTTGTCTTTCGACTAAATCTATGTGCACATTCATCACAGCTGAATGGTTTGTCTCCAGTGTGGATTCTCATGTGTTGGTTTAAGTGTGTCTTTCGACTAAATCTATGTCCACATTCATCACAGCTGAATGGTTTGTCTCCTGTGTGGATTCTCATGTGTCGCATAAGATTTTTATGTCTCAATATTTTGCCACAAACATCACATTCAATTGTTTTTTCCCCTGTGTGGATGTTTGTGGGGTTTTTGAGAGATTGCTGATGGTTAAAATCTTCTCCACAATCAGACCTGCTGAGGGATGTTTGGGCAGTGTTACACTCCACATCACTGTTTAAACTTGACCCATGTGCCATGTTGTTGTCCCAGCCTTTTTCAACGTCTCCCATTTTTTGTCCAAAATGGGACAAATTTTCCACCTCAGAAGAAGTTGAAGCCTTTCTGTCACTATTTGTATATAAATAACTGTTTGGGTCTGGATTACTGGTTACTCCTGGTCCTCCACAGTCCTCTCCATCAGTTTCTGGTTTTATTTGTGTAGATGGGTTGCTTGTTGAAGAATCTAACTGTGTATTTCCTTCAGTTTGGGTTTGATAAAGATGGGCTGGATATGGCCAATGCAGCTGCTCTTTTTCATCATCTTCACTCTTCACACGAACTGTCATCATTGGTAAACTGGTGACACTCTCCACCAGCCCATCATCAGCTGCTCTCCATCCTGATTGGGCCATAGTTCCTCTGGTTCCTCCTTAATGAGATCTGACTCTTGGTCCTGTTCGTCTACTCTCCACTTACAGGGAACCTCGTCTGTAATCACTGCTGCAGATCTGCAAGGAAAAAAGAAATGAAAAAGAAAGATAAAGCTGGATTTCAAGACCAGGCAGCACAAGAATTCTCCCCTCAGCCCCTCTTCAACATCATACCTTAAACATGTCTGCATGCACAACATCCCAGTCAAAAGAAGTGCAGCGTTGTTTACAATATCAAGTAACGTTGCAGAAAATACCTTGTAAAGAAGAAAAGCTTTTGACCACATCAACTTTATCTGTTTATTAGCAATCAAATGGTCATGGGCAGTGACATACTTTAGTGTCAGTCTTTTTTATCGGTTCTATGGTTTGTGATGGACATCTCTCCCACCTAGGGGTGGGTATCACCAGGCACCTTGCTATACGATAATGTGCAGTGATGTTTTAGTTAACGATGACGAAATCATTTCGTTGACGCCCCTTTTTTTAATGACAATAACGAGACAATGACGAGCTAAACATGTCTCTATGATGACTAAAACATGACAAGACGTGCATGATTTTTTTGTTGACGAAACGAGACT
>JALJCO010013364.1:0-10564 GCA_023101725.1 Atherinomorus stipes
GCAGCTGTCCTGCAGGTTATAAATGTCTTTGCTGTAACACACATGACAGCTTGTAGTCAGATTCTGCACCAGCCTCATAATGACACATTAACAATTTGACTCAGGTGTATTGCAACAGGTTATGTCCAAACCTGCAGGACAGTGTCCACATGTCCAAACCTGCAGGACAGTGTCCACAGCTGGTGATCCTGCACTAGAGCTAAAATCTTTTTAATGCTTAATATAACTTAGTTTAATCTAACTGTGTGAGCTGAGAGCAGAAAATATTATTGATTTTAAACTGAAAAAGCTTCAACATCTTAATTAATTTAGATTCAGGACTCGTTTTAGATCCAGTTTCAATAAATATTTCTGATCCTCCTAAACCAACAACAGCTGGACTTCTCTAATAAACAGCCAGTAAACCTGCGTTGTTTACAGCACGGTCTGATTCAAGTTTGGTCCCAGTTTAACGTTGTCATGGCAACATCACAGTTCATGGAAACGATGTTCAGTAAACTTCTCGTTCTTCTGCATACATTCAGTAAAGCCAATCTGATGACGTTAACGTGACTTTAGTACAACAGTTGAAACGAGCTAACGCGGCTACGGTGCTAAGCTCGTTGCTAATCCACATAGATATCACTAGATGCCGCCTCTGTTACTGTTATAACACCACCCTTCTTCAGTGTACCTGTCTTTAAGTACAGAGGGAAGCCGTCTGGGTCCTGAATACAGGCGATGTGTCTCTGCTCATCATTCCAGATCTGTTGGATCCGCTCGTGGTCCAGCAGTGGGACGCCCAGAGTGTCCCTCCCCTTCTCACTGTCCATCTCATCAATGAGCGCTTTAATCCTCCTGGTGGTCTGCTCCACTCCTCTGGTCCTCTTGCGGCAGTGCAGCGCCATCTCCTTCCTGCTGATCAGCTGATCCAGGGCCTTCCCTGAGACTGAAGCCCCCCCTCTGGCCTGTAGCTCCCCCTGTTTTACCAGCCGAAGAGCAGTGACTTCTTCTGGATCCAGCTCAAAGATGCACCTGGAGAGTCGAGCCATGAACGTGCCGTAGAGCTGATGAGCCTCGGTGCTGACTGCTGCTGCAAAACGCCTCATGAAGTGCCAGATGTCCAGACACACTTGGGGGTCATTCCACTCAGCAAACATGGCCCCGACCGGCGACTGTCCATGTGCATGTGTGGTGCAGCAGTCTCTGTCCACGTACATGATAGCAGGTGGTGCCACGCCTGCCTCCCTGTACCTCTTCATGAGACCCACGGCCATGGGCCACAGTCCATGTCCCTCTGCAGCAGTGAGCACTGACACCAAAACCTGGCCGTGCTCATTGCCCACATTGGTGCACCGGCCAGATTTTTGGTAACCTGTATGAATAACATGTAAAATGAACATATGTAACAATAATAAAATCATTCACATAAATTTTAAAATACCAGTTTTTTCTATTTACCTTTTTGGTGGAATCCATCTTAAGGACGGAGCCAAAGATGGAGATTATTTTGGCTTTAACCTCAGGTAGCCGTGAGAGGACATCCCTGGCATACACTGATAACAGCCACTTGGGTTTAGGGAGGGGTGGGGGAGCAGAGAAGACCGGAGGCTCAATGATGGAGGAGTCGGTGAAGGGCTCACAGGCAGTGAGGCACTCCAGCGTGCACCTTGTCCACGCTGCACTGTGCTGGACCACATCTTCTGGGTGGGACACAGGGCTGCAAGTAGACACCACTGGAGGAGCAGGGACCAGAACAGGCTGGAGTGTAGAAAGAGACAGTTAGTTTACTGTTGTCATGTGAAGATTGTCAGTGCGTGTCTTTTTCAGCACTGCTGGACAGCTACCACTGCTAAAATGCTAATTGCAAAGCATGGATGATTAGTAGAAAGGCAACATGATGATGAGACAATGGAGTTATGGAAGGAAGCTGTGAAAATGACCCAAGCACCATTAAGTTAAATGTAAGAAGAAGGAAGAAATGAGATTAGCCAAGTGTGAAGCAGTCAAAAGTTTGTGAGCACCTAAAACTACAACATTCTGGAGCCGGTTATTCCAGGTTAGCAGGGAATGTGTGTGAGATGACAAAGGATGGGTGTCAGTCTATGATTATGAAATTTTTTTTTTCTCAAACCAGTTCACATACGCCTTTAAATACCCATTTTTTCTTTGAAGAAAAGCACTCAAAGAGTGACTGCCGACTGGCTCTTAACAACTGTCATTTATCTGTATAAATAAAAAAAAAATACATATCAGTAAAAAATGATTATTTTTTATCACAGGTGGTCTGTAAATCATTGTTTGGGATTTATGTACCTTGTGGAAGTTGTTCCTCTGCTTGTGAGGCCGCAATCCATCTCCTGGTCATCTTCCTCCGCAAAAAAGTCTCCGGCAGCACTGTCTGTAAAATGATATACAATACGAAGCAAATATGTTCATCCCACCTGTTTGCATAGATCTGTAGCTGATACTTACCACGGGTGAAGAGCTGTCTCCGGGCTGTGGGCGATGGACGGGGAGACGTGGCACTGCAACAACAGTTTAAAACAAGATGCATTTTAGATATATATGGCAAACACTGTAATAGTTTTAAACTTTGCATATCACCAGAACCCTTACAGGGTTTGGCTGGGGATAATATTTTCTTTGCCAGCTGTGAAGCAGACAGATGCGTCCCACGAGCCAGCAGGGTCTTCAGAGTGGTGGTCAGCTGTGGCCTGCTCTGAGTGGCAGCAGGGGAAGGAGGAGCAGAAAAAGGTTCAGGTGGAGCAGCAGGGGAAGGAGGAGCAGAAAAAGGTTCAGGTGGAGCAGCAGGTGAAGGAGGAGCAGAGGCAGATGCAGGTGGAGCAGCAGGTGAAGGAGGAGCAGAGGCAGATGCAGGTGGAGCAGCAGGTGAAGGAGGAGCAGAGGCAGATGCAGGTGGAGCAGCAGGTGAAGGAGGAGCAGAGGCAGATGCAGGTGGAGCAGCAGGTGAAGGAGGAGCAGAGGCAGATGCAGGTGGAGCAGCAGGGGAAGGAGTAGCTGGAGGCAGATGCAGCAGCGGGGGGACAGACAGAAGGTGTGCTGGAGCTGAAGCCTGCTTCTTCAGCACGTACTCTTTGAAACGGGCCATGTTGGTGTTCGGTCTGGCCTTTGCCTTCTGCAGGTAGGCGATGAGAGCCTGGGCCTCCTTGCTTGGGTCCTCATACACCTCCTTCATGGACCTGCCCTTGAAGTCACCAAACTCAACCATCAGACATCCAAAGTCACCAGTCCGCTGGGCCTCCTGCAGCATTACCTGCTTTTTCTGGTACACTTCCACAGCCTCCCCTATCTCCTTGATCTGAGAGGTGTACCTGAGGAACAGGTGCTGACTGGCAGACAGTGGGTTGTCCCTCTCCTCTTCCCCCATGATGCTGCTGACCAGATACACTGCATACCCCAGTGAGTTTTCCAGCAGCCACCGGAACCTCTGGCACTGGTGTTTCCCAAACTGGATCCTGCAGTGAGCCAGAACCAGGAACTGGTCACCAGGATCTCCTCCATTCTGCCTCACAAAGTGGCCTCAGACAGAACCTCCTCCTCCGACTTGGCCCTCCCTGCCACCACAATCTCACTCCTATCTGCCTCCTCAGTCGGCCCCATGAGGAGTCGACCCTGAGGAGTACGGCGCAAAACAGGATGTGCACACATATTCTGAAAGGAAACAAGCATAAACATTTTAAATATTCTTTTAAATAATAATAATAATTTTTAAAAAATCAAAACACTTGATTTTTATGTCACTTTTTTTCTTTTTTACTCATTCAAATAATTTACAAATGGCAGCATTTCACCTATACTGTATTGACTGCTAGCAGCAAAAATGTAATAATTACAGCAATGTTGTACATAATAACAGCAAAAGTCGTAATAATTAGTATTAATTCATAGAGTAATTATGCCAATTTATGAATAAATATGGCAGCTTTTTGTACAATACCATTTATAAATCGCTTTATGTTATATATGAACATGAACTATTTGGGCGGGAGTGTGACATGATCTCAGCTGTACACAATATAGCGTTTATGATCATTCATAAAATGATAACTGATCACACAGTTCCTAAACATACTGTATTCAGCCGGGCAAAATCTCCTTAAAAGACAGGTTAAAGGATCCGGACATGATTATGATCGTAATGTTCGTCAGATTATTGTACAACGACGAGCTTATTATTAGTTCATAATTCCTTACATTAGCTAATACGTTACCGTACGTTTGGCGCAATGTCCCAAATTGAAGATTTACATCGCACATATCATGATATCACGATCATTATGTGTAGCTACGTGAAACAAAACATTTATTTGTTAATAGAGAATATATTTTCAAACTTACCGCTCGCTAAAGTAGTCCAGATAACTGTTGATGAATCAACGACTAACGGTCTCGGCTTACTCCGCGAGTTTATAAAGGAACCGGGAGCTGGAACCTGATTGGTCAAAAGTAAGCCCACCGGCTGGGGCCGCGATTGGCCCATCGGACTATGAGGTATGTGCTGATTGGCTGGTTGGGCCTACTTTGCTCTAACATTAGAGTACAGCAGGCGCAAGTGAGAGGTAACGGGATCGACGCCCGTATTCTCCAGAAGAACTTTTAAGCTCTTCTAATGATGCCTATCAATAGGCAAAAGAATGCACCATTCTGATAATTGACACAGTACCTCAAACGATGCACATCTCACTGTTTGGCGGTAAGAATGTGTTTGAGATGTGACCTGAACGCCATCAACAACAACTGTAAAGGCAATCATATGAGGATTCCTTCGAACCCATTCATGGACCTGGCAGGAAGAGACATTTGATGAGTTGAACCGCATTTGCCACAACCATGAATAAAATGTTCTGAGTCTGGGGTCCCACAGGTAGTTTAGGGCTAGTTTGATTCCAAAAGAAAGCTAGGTGGATGGAGGTACGAGAAGGGTTATTTCTTTATTTAGTTAACAATGAATTAGGCTTTGTCTCTGTTTTGACCCAACAGTGAGGAATGGCTGTTTCAGCAATTGGGGTGACTGACTGATATGCACATGGTAAATAAAAATAATAGTCATAGGCTAGACCAGCTCCAGTCATTAAAAGTTGCGGTACAGATATGATTAGGTATTTGCAAGTCTGATCAAGACTCTTCCAAGGAATCCATGTAAGCAACAATGCATTGAAAGGCCAGACACGTTAGGGCTGGGCTGTCCAGGTGCGGTCATGGAGGGCCAAAGCCATGCAGGTTTTCTATGCGTCAGAGGTCCAACACACCTGACTCAAATTAGTGACTCTTTGTGCAGAACTTCATTGGCTTGTGTATAGGGCCTGGGAACGTGACATCACAGCGTAAGCCCCACGGCGGCCGACGAGAAGATTCTCCATGTTTTGAGGCCATTGTTTGAAGTCGGGCTACTTACGCAACATGGGTAGAATTTGCTGGTTACATGCTGGCATTCCGACATACTGTCATTTCAACATACTACCATCCCGAAATCCCGCTAGTCTGGCACACCAACGTCCCACCATTCCGACAAAGCTTTCCATGTAAGGAAACGTGTGTTAATAAGAGTCTCTGACTTGGTGCTGTCCGGTACTGAACTGCAAACGATGAAGAGAGCCTCATTAGGAGGTTAGCTTCTGCAAATGAATAAATATTTGCTGCCACAACACACAATTTGGTAATTTGGTAAAATGCGAAGGAGAGTGAAATCCAGTTTCCCCTCCCCAAACCCTCCAAATATGAAACTGCAGTGCGTTTGCATAGAAACAGACGAGAGGATACAATGATGGCAAATAGATTACTTATCTAAAATATATATTAAAAAGCATATATATATATATATATATATATATATAAAAAGCTAAAAGAATTAGATATAATTAACAGTACAGTGGGCAATCTTCTCTTATTGCTTTTTAAATTGTCAGAATGCGCCATTCTGATAATTGACACAGTACCATACAGTACAAAACAGTACCATACAGTACAACAGTACCATACAGTACAACTGTGTATTGTACTGTGTACAATACAGTACAATACACAGTATATTGTGTTTGGGTTGAGTTGTTAGTTATTCTGTGCGAAGGAAAAAAAAATGCGGCTCCCCCGAAGCCCACGGTATGGTTCATACTCTGATCATTCTGTTCAACACAACAAAGCAGCCAGACTATTATTCTGCTGCTACAATGCTGGACAGGACAAGTAAGAGGGAGGAAAAATGACTGCTTGTTTGGACAGATCTGTCTCACTGTGCAGACATGGTGATGTATACAGCGCTGCGTGAAAGGAAACTGTGTCACTCTGAACGTTTTACTCCAAATTTCACCACACACAGCTCCTCTCGCTACAGGTGAAGTGGAAAGTTCCCCGGTGAAGTTTATCAGTTGGAGTTTTTAACCATGTGGAGCCAAACGACTAGAGCAGCGCTGTTACTAAACACTCACAGAATTGTTGCTTCAGGAACATAAAGAATAAACAGAAAGAGAATAGGGGATTATCACGCTTACCGGAAGTTCCCGGTATTTGGGCACTTCCTCTTCCGGGCCATGTTAACGACAGCCGTTCCTGCTCTGTTATACTGTTTAAATCGGATAAACTCCAAACATACTTAAGTTTTCATTCTAGACTGAAGTGATACTGAGGAAGAAGTGGATCAAAGCGATGAAGCAGCCGCCCGCGGTGAAGGGCCGAACTTTATAATAAAACACATGTTTGTTTGTCGCCGGTGGGGCACAACACCGGCACTTCACAGCATGCTAGCATTAGCCAGCTAGCGTTTACTGACGTGCTTAACATTGTGCGTCTTAAAACATACAAACATCTGAAAATCGGGTCTGTACCCCCCCGTTTCCAGTGGAACAACTGGGGATAACCTGCTAACAGTAGTCCGTCAGCTACTACTCTGTTAAACTTTGTAAATCGGATAAACGCCAATGCCAAGTTTTCATTCCAGACTGAAGTGATGCTGAGGAAGAAGTGGATCAAAACGACCGATTCGCCGCGGTGAAGGACCGAACTTTATAATAAAACGACACACGTTTGTTTGTGTGCCGGCAGTCTGCACAGTCGTGTTGGCAGGTTAGCATTAGCCAGCTTGATGACGTGCCTAACTTTGTGCGGCTGAAAACACACAAGCATCTGAAAGCGTCTCCTTTTTTTGGCAGTCCCCAGTTGTTCCACTGGAAACGGGGGGGTACAGACCCGATTTTCAGACGCTTGTATGTTTTCACAAGCGAAAAGTTGGTAACGTCAGCTAACGCGAGCTTGCTAATGCTAGCTGTAGTGTAGTTTGCATCATTGAAGTGCCGACTACAGACATACGTGCAACCTTGTTTATTTTAAATTTCGGTCCTTCACTCCGACAAATCGCTTTCATCCACTTCTTCCTTAGTGTCTTTTCAGTCGGGAATCCATGAAAACTTCGGTACGGCTGGCGTTGTTTATTAGATGTACACAATGGAACAGAGCAGCAACATCGAGACTTGGATTGAGCCATTCCTGGCCCGGAAGAGGAAGCTTCAGATGTTTCAACTTCCGGAAACCGGAACGCGGAAGCGTGATAATCCTCCTATAACGGGTTTGTTACTGAACGCTGCTGTAAGCGCTGCTTCACAGCAACCTCCAACAAGGTTAAGACGACTCAGTCTCTCCTCTACCTGCTGGGCAACTAGATCCAACAGAATGTTGAATATATATATAAATAAAAATAAACTCTTATGTTTGGACACATCTACAAATAACTTCACACGTTTTCTCTTTGGAGATAAACTTACTTAATCACTGATAACGTCACTGAAGTATTATTTGGTGAGTTTCTTAAAGAATGACGCAGATGAGTGGAGAAAACATTCGTTAAACTGTTAGCCTTCTGATGGACCACACACACAACAGTTACAACAGTGGTGATAGGGCTGATGATTCACCTTACTTGTAGGGCACTATATATTCCATTTAATACAAATTTAAACAGTCACGACTAATCTACCAACACAAAACATCAGTTTCGACACAGATTTCAGGACATTTATTCATAAGTCCTGAACTTGCTAAATATAACCAAATAAAGCACAGAAATATAAGTGGCTCATGTGGAGAAAAAAAGAGGAAAAAAATAGCCTCCTCTATGTGCCACTGCAATAGATTTTAAACAAATTAAATTACGTTTTTGCAAAGTATCGTAAAAAGTACTACAGAGAAACATAGTTGCCAATCGTTGTGTTAATGTATTTTTGACATTTTCATCAATCGTAAAACACTCTTCTGTGTTACAAGCGCAATCCAGAAAAACCACAGAAGAGAAAAAGAGCACTCAGACGGGCTTCATGTGATCCATGGATTTTTTTTTTTTTTTTACTATGATTTGGGACTACAGAAAGCCAAGGTCATAGCCCCTAGCGGCACCGGATTCAGTCTTTGTCTAAGCCTTATTTCTAGGCTTAGTTTACTGCATTTTCTTATGTTTGATAACTATGTTAGATGCTAATCCCAGCCAAAAAGCCAGTACAGGTCTTTGCAATTGTTTTGAAAAATTTTAATAATTTTACAGAGTTTTCCAGACTTCGCCGCAACACCAAATTTTAGGGCTCCCCCACCTGTCAAGTCCCACTTTAACCACTGCTTTTTACTTAATGTATATTTGAAATACATCTGTACTAGAACTACAGGATCAGTTTGATGTAAATACTTTTTCACTTTTACTTCATGTACATTTCGTATGCAGAGTTTGACTGCAAGAAAATCAGTAGTTTTATATACTGTGATAAAATCCACTTTGTTACACAGAATTCAAATACAGGGTCCTGATCTGTACAAATAATTGGCATTTGTAATAAAGATTTGGCAATTGAAAGAGCAACAGTTTTTGACAAATATTTCTAGCATAATAACAATTTAAAGTATGGTATCAACAAAGCTTTAAAGTGCTGATGACAAGACCTTAACTTCAAGTAATTTTAGCAATAGAACAATACAACAAAACAAAATAAGTAGTTCTGTGCAGTTAGGAAGTCAATCACACTGATATCCACGCATATATCTGATGTTGAAAAGCCAAAGCTCACTAGCAGTTGCATTTCGCCTTTCCATGACACAACGTCAAGAGTAGAAGCAGTCGCGGTCCGCTCATTGATTTACGTGCAAAATAAAGCAGTGGAAAATATAAAAGATGCTCCAGAACAGCTGACTGGAACTGGTTTGTGTGGTGGATCATCACCAGTTCAGAAGAGTGATGATGATGAGGAAGATGGGGATATCAGACCTTACAGGTTAAAACCAGGCTATACTTCTGAGTCAGCTACCTACAGCTCCATGAGCGTTTCCCAGTCCACTCCAGTTCAGCTCCAGCATGAAGATCCACACCAAGCAGACCCAGAACTGTAAAGGAGACCCAGACCAGCACCAAGTGGGTCCATAACTGTTAAAGAGCTACCCAGAACAGCAATGAGCGGGCCAGGACCAGCATGGTACAAGGCATATGCACCTGGGGGGACTCACAGACACCTGGACTAACAAACACACTTGGACTCAAAGACATACCCTGGACTCACAGACACACCTAAGGTCACCTACACACCTGGACTCCCAGACACACCTGGACTTACATAAACACCTGGAGTCACAGACACACCTGGACTCACAGACACACCTGGAGTCACCTACACACCTGACTCCCAGACACACCTGGACTTACATAAACACCTGGAGTCACAGACACACCTGGACTCACATACACACCTGGACTAACAAACACACTTGGACTCAAACACATACCCCTGGACTTACAGACACACCTGGACTCACAGACACACCTGGACTTACATAAACACCTGGAGTCACAGACACACCTGGACTCACAGACACACCTGGACTAACAAACACACTTGGACTCAAACACCTTACCCTGGACTTACAGACACACCTGGACTCACAGCGCCCTGGGAGTCACCTACACACCTGGACTCCCAGACACACCTGGACTTACATACACACCTGGACTCACATACACACCTTGGACTCACAGACACACCTGGACTAACACACACTACCTGGACTTGAACACACACCTGGACTCTGCTGACACACCGGATCTCACATACACGCCTGGACTTACACACACACACACACACAAACCTGCACTCACAAACACACCTGGACTCACAAAGACACCTGGATTCTGTGATACCTGAACTCTGTGACACACCTGGAGTCACAAACACACCTGGGCTCACAGACACATGTGGACTCATACACACCTGAACTCCCAAACACACCTGGATTCTATGACACGTGGATTATCTATCTATCTATCTATCTATCTATCTATCTATCTATCTATCTATCTATCTATCTATCTATCTATCTATCTATCTATCTATCTATCTATCTATCTATCTATCTATCTATCTATCTATCTAGGCATCTAGCACGGCAACAAGTTTATTAACCCCAACTGGTGCAATGAGTTGCTTCTCATTTCCTAAGCAACCATGTGTGAAGACACATCCATGGTGGTGGTACTAGAGATGTTAGTCTGTCTGAAGGAAGGATCAAATCATTAGCAATACGTAACTGAACTGGGCAT
>JALJCO010013365.1:0-68225 GCA_023101725.1 Atherinomorus stipes
TAATTTCTATTTATTTTCACTCTAAGTGACAGCAAGTTGTGAGGGTAACATTACACTGCTATTATAATTATTATTACAAATCCAACTGGTGTTATTTTCACTGTACTTACTGCAATTTCTAATTAGATATTGATTTTGAGGTTGGAAAAAGGGGACAAAAAGAGGAAAAAAGAAAAGAAAAAAGAAAGAAAGGGAAAAGGGAAGGGAGAAAAAGAGAAAAAAAGAAAAAAACAAAAACAAAAAAAACCTGTGTATGTGTGTGCATATATGGATATGTGTATGTATATATGTATATGTATGCATGGATGTGTATATGGAAGTGTATATGTGTATGTGTGTGTATACATACAATTTTTTCTTTTTATCATTGTAATTTGATATAATTATTTTCGTCGTGACTTATTTTTATTTATTTATTTATTTGTTTGTTTTATTATTATTATTATTTTATCTACTACCGACACTACTTATCTCGCAATTATTATTTTTATTATTTAGATCTATTTGTACTGTCGTTAGTATTAATGATCATAATCTTTCATATCTGTCATCAACCTTATATCGTCACAATCTTGCTGACAGCTTTACTACCCCCTCCCCACTCTAATTTAATAAGTATTGTATCACTACTACAATTAATATCTTTATCCATTTTATTATAAAATGTCATTTTTGCTTCTACTTTCCTTTCCTTCCTCTTAGATAAATAATTATTATGATTATTAGATTACTATTATTGTTATCAATAATCTATTATTAAGTTGTTTTTTTTTTGTTTTGTTTTTCCTCTCTCTTTAAAAATTCTTCCTTATTTTTTTATGTTCACTATTACTATTATTTATCCATTCACCTGTATTGCTTACCTGTAATAACTAATTGATTTCCTTTTTTTATGAGGGGGCTGAGGGTTATTCTGGGCTGAAGATAAGAAAGGAAGGGATATGGTGCAGGTGTGGTGATTGGGACACATGCATATTTGTTGCCAACTCCCGGCATAACTGGCGCTCTCCCAAAGGTCTGGGTGCGGTGTCGTGCGGGGGAAAGCGGACCTGGGCTGGCTCCCTCTCCCATTGGGTCTGAGGGCGACTCAAAGCTCTTGGTACATTAATGACAGGATGATCAATGCTTTTCATATCAAGAGTATGGTTAGGGAAAAACTCCAGCAGTCACCGCTGGCCCCAAATCTATCTCACTTTCCTGTTTCCCTCCCCAAACTCTGGGAAAACAGAACCCCCTGCACAAACCCCCTCGACCACCTTTCTCTTTTTTTCTATTTATTTATTTATTCTATTATTTTGTTTCTAATATATAATCTCATCTTTCTCTTTCCTTTTTTTGTAGTTACTTACTTATTTATTATTATTATTTTGTTTTACTTTATATTCTCTTACTTTATATTATATTAAATTTTTTCTTTTCAAAATTATTATTATAGGATCCTTTTTTAAATTTTTATTTATGTATTTATTTTTTATTATTTTATTATTATTATTATTACTACACTACTGGTATTATTATGTTTATTATGATTATGATAATGACAATAATAGATATCTGATGTATCTAATCTAGTGCTTGCTATAATAATATGAGAAGTTATAAGTCAGCTAAGATTGTGACGATACTCTTGGATATTGTAACTTTTTTTTGAGAGTCTGTCATATCCTTTATATTTCTACTAATATAGCAACTAACTACCACCATTATATTATATTATTATTGTTGTCATTAATAATAATTGATTTTCTTTTCTTAAAATATATCATTGCCAACATCACCCCAATGAATGTCTATTGTTACCTTTATATATATAGAAAGTACATTTCCCCTACTTACCCCGCCCCCCGTTTTTTTATTTGTTTTGTTTTTTTTTCTTCTCCATTCATATGGAGTGATTTCATGGTGACTATGACTGTACCATTTTTTTTGCAAAAATATATACCCAATGTCTTCAGGTGGATTTACAATAGGGTTGTCCTCACATCTCACAACACACATCCCTGTTTTACTTCATGATGCATACTGATCACCTCACTATATTTGTATATATATATATATGTATGTATATATATATATATATATATATATATATTATTACTTTTTTCTGGTTTGCTCTATATTATGTCATGTAATGTCTCCCCCTTGTCTTTTTTTTTTTTTTTGCATATGCTGTATTTTGTCTTTCTGTTGTTAAAAAAAAGAGAAAAAAGAAAGAAAGAAAGAAAGAAAGAAAGAAAGAAAGAAAGAAAGAAAGAAAGAGAAAGAAAAAGAAATGAGTCTGCATCAGTTCAGACTCGCTACACTTTTGCAGCTTCATGGAGGAAACAGCTGAGTCATACTGATAGAAAATCACAAATAGTTATGGGGGAAGTGATGACAGCTGGTGCTCATGGAAAACAGGATTATAATCCGATCATTGGCACAATAATAATAATAATAATAATAATAGTTCTAATAATCATGATTAAAAATGCGGATGATATTCATAATAATGATAGTAATAATAATAAAAGATAATTAGTATGAATAATAATTTCATCATTTATTCATTTAATTGTTCAGGATCCTGATTATTATTATTATTCATTTATTTACTTATTTATTTATTAATTTAAATCAACCCTTACTTTTCACGTAGGAGTGTGAGTTTTCATTTCCACACATTTATCTGACATGACTGCTTCCAATGGCGGGAAGAGAGCGTCTGCTTCTCATCTACACGTCCAATCACAGCTGCGAGTGTGACGTCACTGGGGGTGACTCGGTCGTGAAGGGGGCGGGTTGGATTGGGCCTATGAGAGTGTGTCTGCAGCCTCTCAGAGCTCCGCATCACTTTCCTGGCCCAGCTGTGGGGGGGCCCCTCCCACTTAGAAAGAAGCTCTCCGACGCGTCTGGGACCCACAGAGTTCAGGACCCACAGAGTTCAGGACCCACAGAGTTCAGGACCTACAGAGTTCTGGACCCGCAGAGTTCTGGACTGCAGCATCGGACCTGGTTCTCCACCAGCTTCAACTTTTTCTGTTTTCCTCCAGAAACCAAAGAAAGCGCGACTTTCCTCTGCAGGTCAGTCTTCACAGTAAAATCAGCAGTGTTGAAGTAACAGAGTCAGTTTTAACACTAAGCCAGGTTACATATGGTCCTGCCCTGTACAGTGTTAAAGTTACACTGGACCTAGTGTTGAATTTTAGTGTTAATTTAACACATAAGAGTTAATTTTCATTATAGAGTTAAACTTGATCAACACTGACATTGTTCATCAGCTTTTACTCTTTGAGATAAAGTAACAACCTATAGTGTTGATTTGATATTTCATGACACAAGCGTTCGACACATCAAAGTCCTTCACATTTTCGAAAAGTAAAATATCTCAGTTAATGGTGACTTGCGTCCATTCAAGGTGTAATCAGGATTCTTGTCTTGATTACCTTTTTGGAAAGATGAGATTGTGGAGCGATATTGTCTATCATCTCCAACATCTCTTCAAATTAGAAATCACACCAAGGAAACATAAGCTGAGCACATGTACACTTCAGTCATGGTGCAGGATTGAACAGTGAAGTCGCTTGAAATGAAATGAACAAAGCATGATGGGAAATAGTCAAACTGAAAAGGGCGGAGCCTCCCTGAGTAACTCTGATGAGAGTTAATTTTCTTTGACACTGAAAAGAAAAAACTTGTTTGAACTCTGAAAATTATCACCAGCACTGCTGGTCCTCAGGGGGCATTTTACTCTCACTGGTGTTGGAATTACTCTGAAAGAGTTAATGTGATTAAACAATTCAAATTTTACACTGAGGATTTTGCTGTCTTCTCTCCTCCTCTCCAACATCTGCGTTGCGTAATTGCGCACAGCGCCAGACTTGCATTCTTCGCTTCTGAACTGCGGGAATACTTCAGATGGAAATGTCGCACTCTGTGCGGGATATTTAGCTGAATAAACGCAGTTTTCCTTTAGAATAAAGTGAATTTTGCGGGTTTATGCTGCAGATTCTTGAACTTGTGACGTAACAACGTCCTGGTTGCTGGAAGCTTCATTCGCGGGAAAACGAGCTCGCTTTCCGCTATGAAGCTTTAAAAGACGCCCGCTCACATTTCAGCGCTGTGATTTGGCGCAAATTTGCGCTTCTAACCGCCTCCTGCGTTCCTCCCGCAGCTGCTGAAGATGAAGAGCGGGGTGTCTCTGGCGGTGGCGGCCCTCCTGGCGCTGCTCCTGTCCTCCGGAGCCCAGGAGCAAGGTAGACCCTCCTCATCCTCCTCTTCCTCTCCTGTTCTGACTCTGCAACCTGCAGCTGATGTAAAACTGAAAAATGATTTTGTTTGTTTCAGTTTCACAGAAAGTTTAAATAATTTCCTGAAAATGAAGAAAAACTAGAAACGCGTCTAGAAATCTGAGAATGTCCAGCTTCATCTCTGAAAATAGTTGATTAGTTTATTTTCTGAGCATTTATTCATGTTTCCTCATTGATCCAAAAGAGTGATCTAGTTTCTTCCAGAAGGAGGCGTCCTTCCTCAGCCCCCCCGCCTACAACATAGGATAAGAAAGGATGGAATAGGATATGATAACATATAGGAGAGGGTGGGATAGGTTAGGTTAGGTTAGGTTAGGTTAGGTTAGGTTAGGATAACAGAGGATAAGATAGGATAGGATAGGATAGGATAACAGAGGATAAGATAGGATAGGATAGGATAACAGAGGATAAGATGAGGATAGGATAGGATAGGATAACAGAGGATAAGATAGGATAGGATAGGATAACATTGGATAGGATAGGATAGGATAGGATAGGATAGGATAGGATAGGTAGAGGATAGGATAACATAGGATAGGTTAGGTTAGGATAATGTGTGGAAATGAAAACTCAGGATGCTACGTGATAAAATAAGGGTTGATTTAGATTAGTAAATAAGATAAGTAAATAAATGGATAGGATAGGATAACATAGGATAGGATAGTGTTGTATAACCTGTCTTCAGTTGCTCACACAGGTGCCTCTGATGGTGTGTCGTCTGGATCAGTCTAGTCCCACAGGTGCTGAATCAGGAATCTGCAGCAGCTTCAGGGAAGGTCTCTCTGCAGACACTCAGTGCAACACCACCATGAAGGCCGACATCGTGCTGCTGGTCGACGGCTCCTGGAGCTTCGGCCGCATCAACTTCAGAACCATCCGCAAGTTCATCACTCGCATAGTTTCCTGTTTGACATCGGTGTGGACAGAGTGCAGATCGGTAACGTTCCTTATGTTTGTCATCTCAGTAAAAGCCAGGATTTCTCCTCCTGCTGCCGTCGCTGACCGTCATGTTTTCTGCAGGTCTGGTTCAGTACAGCGGAGACCCCAGGACTGAATGGCACCTCAACGTTCACCAGACTAAAGAGTCCCTGATGAACGCCGTGGCCACCTGCCGTATAAAGGAGGGAACACCATGACAGGTGATTCAGCCTCCATGAGTCTGCTGAGACGAGGTTTCAGTGGAAAAGAGCTGTTGATGAGTTGCTGTAGATTTTACATGTTAAACAGCGATATTGATGAACAGCAACCGCGATGTTCATCACCAAGATAGGACCAAATGCTGATTTTTAGAACAGCAGCTGTAGTAACTTTCTTTTCTGGACGCTCAATGATAAAATTCTTCATGTAAGACTAAAAAATATCAGTTTTTCTTAAATAAGGAGGATCAAGGTTTTCTGGTGGATTCGCTTTCCTGCTGTGACAAGACACCTACACGCCCAAAACCAGCTTCTCTCACTGAGATAATGATAAACTGGGATGTTTAACCTGGTATTAGTGATAACTTAGTTATTTATGCTGCAATTAAGAAATGAATGTGTTAATTTCACATATTCAAGCAACTCTTACCAATGTTCCATTGTTACACTATTTTTGAACACTATGAATAAAGTAATGGAACTAAAAAAAAAATCAGACCCACCATTAATCAAAATAAAATATTATTCCAATCTCTAAATATTCAGTGAAAACTCCAACCAATCCTTGCATCGGGGCCCACGCCTACGATTGGCTGAGGGACCTCCCTGTCACACCTTGTTTCCTCATTAGGAGGAAGAGGGAATGTGGGATGGGTCTTTGGAGTGAGGCGGGACTGTTGATATTCATTTAATTTTGCTCTGTTTTCTGAAATGCAAGATCAGTAAGGGTTGCTTTAATCTCATTGTCATAATGTGTTAATATTGATTGACCTTAAAATCCCACATTTGTCTGAGGAAATGTAGGTCCTAATTTTTTTTTTACAATGATCTGGCGTCCCCCTGACATGATCATGCGACCCACATTTAAAAACCACTGTTTTTAGACCTGAACAGGACTCCGCATGAGAGCCCCCAGTCCAGAAGCATCAGTCCCATCATGCAGCATAGCAGCATGGCAGGAGAAACTTGTCAAACCCCCCAATTCCACATACTTTGCTCTGTTCCGCTTCACGCTGCACGGTGCAGCAAATACGTTGCCACCTTATTCAATGAGCTGCAGTCCACATGCTCCACACAGCTTCGTTGATGTACGGCCTCTGTGTTTCGCTACTTTCGAATCGCAAAGCCAGTCCAATTTTCTGCTCTGTGAGTGCAGGCCAGATCAATCCCCGCAGCTCAGGTCGCGCCAAACAGGAACGTGAACATGAAGCGCATTGGGACAGAGATGTTCTAGGATCAGTTCCTATAACTACCTGTCTGGAGTTTAGTTCTCTCAACTACCTTCCCCATCAGTTTACATTCACACATGAGGGGGGACCTTGATAGGAGCCATGTGTGACAAATTTGTGCCCCAGATGATCTGATACAAAACAGGTTTCTAATCTCTTTTATTCAAAACTATTGTAAAAGCTAGCTACCCAGCTTTCCATCATCACGTTTATTTGTATCACCTAACGGAGAAGCCCCCGCCCCCTTTACCTTTCATTAAAGTACGCCCGGACACTTTTGTGGACGATTCATCCACTAAAGTGTCCGGGCGGCAGCCACAGATTCTACTGCCACACTTAACAGCTGTATCTGGGTCATTAAATTAGTATCAAATAATTACTTTTGGACATTTCAGAATAGTTCTGGATTTGGGACGTGTTCCAATGTGATGGATTTAATAATGAATTGGTACACTCCTTTTGGAATAGTTGCGTTATTACGATCTCTGTAAACAGTTGTAACAGCTGTGGGACTTTTTAAATATGGCGGGGTGGAAGAAGCAGAGATCAGGCAAGGGGCGGGGCTTGCCAGTTCTACCAATCACCAAACGTATTTCTACGTTCCTACGTATTTCAGTTCCTATGGAACCCTGAAAACATCCTGCCTCGGAGTAGGAGCTAAAAAGGTTCTAGGAATTGAGGGTTGAGGTCCCTAATTCCAATGTCGCCGAATGGGCCAAAAAACGGCCTGGTTCCCAAAAAGATTCTAGGAACTTCAGACGGTTCCTAGAGTCAGAAAGAGCCTTTTGACTGCGTCCGGATTGTCAAAGTAAACACATTTCAAATTCAAACATAAAATACATGAAAAAGCACAGTTTGATTTAAAATACCGTACCGTCTTCTTCCGCTTATCCGGGATCAGGTCGCGGGGGCAGCTGCCTAAGCAGGGAAGCCCAGACTTCCCTCACCCCGGCCACAGCCGCCAGCTCATCCGGGGGGATCCCGAGGCGTTCCCAGGCCAGCCGGGAGACGTAGTCCCTCCAGTGTGTCCTGGGTCTCCCCCGTTGTCTGGTCCCGGTGGGACGTGCCTGGAACACCTCACCAGGGAGGCGTCCAGGAGGCATCCTAACCAGATGCCTGAGCCACCTCATCTGGCTCCTCTCTATACAGAGGAGCAGCGGCTCTACTTTGAGTCCCTCCCGGATGACCGAGCTCCTCCCCCCATCTCTAAGGGAGAGCCCGGCCACCCTGCGGGGGAAACTCATTTCGGCCGCTTGTACCCGCGATCTCGTTCTTTGGGTCATGACCCACAGCTCATGGCCATAGGTGAAGGTAGGAACGTAGATGGACGGTAAATCGAGAGCTTCGCCTTCTGGCTCAGCTCCTTCTTCACCACAACGGACCGATGCAGAGTCCGCATCACTGCAGACGCCCCACCAATCCATCTGTCCATCTCCCGCTCCATTTTTCCCTCACTCGTGATCAAGACCCCGAGATACTTAAACTCCTCCACCTGGGGCAGGACCTCACTCCCGACCCGGAGAGGACACTCCACCCTTTTCCGGGCGAGGACCATGGTCTCGGATTTGGAGGTGCTGATTCTCATCCCGGCCGCGTCACACTCTGCTGCAAATCGCCCCAGCGAGAGCTGGAGATCACGGCCCGATGACGCCAACAGAACCACGTCATCTGCAAACAGCAGAGACTCGATCCTGAGACCACCAAACTGGATCTCCTCAACACCTCGGCTCCGCCTAGAAATCCTGTCCATAAAGGTTATGAACAGGATCGGCGATAAAGGGCAGCCTTGGCGGAGTCCAACTCTCACCGGGAATGGATCCGACCTACAGCCGGAAATGCAGACCAGGCTCTGGCACCGGTCGTACAGGGACCGGACAGCTCGAACAAGGGGGTCCGGCACCCCGTACTCCCGGAGCACCCCCCACAGGAATCCCCGGGGGACACGATCGAACGCCTTCTCCAAGTCCACAAAGCACATGGTTGCAAGCACAAAGACTGGTTGGGTGAACTCCCATGCCCCCTCTAGGATCCCGAAGAGGGTGTAGAGCTGGTCCACTGTTCCACGACCAGGACGAAAACCACACTGCTCCTCCTCAATCCGAGGTTCGACTATTCGACAGACCCTCCTCTCCAGTACCCCTGAATAGACTTTACCAGGGAGGCTGAGTGGTGTGATCCCCCTGAAGTTGGAACACACCCTGCGGTCCCCCTTTTTGAAGAGGGGGACCACCACCCCAGTCTGCCAGTCCAGAGGTACTGCCACCGATGTCCACGCAATGCTGCAAAGGCGCGTCAACCAAGACAGCCCCACAGCATCCAGAGCCTTAAGAAACTCCGGGCGGATCTCATCCACCCCAGGGGCCCGGCCACGAGGAGCTTTTTGACTACCTCGGCGACCTCAGCCCCCGTGACAGGAGAGTCCACCCCTGAGTCCCCAAACTCTGCTTCCTCCTCGGAAGACGTGTTGGTGGGATTGAGGAGGTCTTCGAAGTATTCCTTCCATCGGCCCAAGACGTCCCGAGTCGAGGTCAGCAGCCCACCATCCCCACTGTACACAGTGTTGACGGTGCACTGCTTCCCCCTCCTGAGCCGCTGGATAGTGGACCAGAAACGCCTCGAAGCCGTCCGAAAGTCATTCTCCATGGCCTCACCGAACTCCTCCCATGTCCGAGTTTTTGCCTCAGCGACCGCCAGAGCCGCGCTCCGCTTGGCCCGCCGATACCTGTCAGCTGCCTCAGGAGTCCCACAGGCCAGGAGGGCCCGGTAGGACTCCTTCTTCAGCTTGACGGCATCCCTCACCGCTGGTGTCCACCAGCGAGTTCGGGGGTTACCGCCACGACAGGCACCGACAACCTTACGGCCACAGCTCTGACTAGCAGCCTCAGCAATAGAGGCGGGAACACAGCCCATTCCGACTCGATGTCCCCCACCTCCCTTGGAACATGGGTGAAGCTCTCCTGGAGGTGGGAGTTAAAGCTCTCCCTGACAGGGGACTCAGCCAGACGTTCCCAGCAGACCCTCACGACACGTTTGGGCCTGCCAGGTCTGACCGGCATCCTCCCCCACTATCTGAGCCCACTCACCACCAGGTGGTGATCAGTGGACAGCTCCGCCCCTCTCTTCACCCGAGTGTCCAGGATAAGGGGCCGCAGGTCCGATGACACGACTACGAAGTCGATCATGGAACTGCGGCCTAAGGTGTCCTGATGCAGGTGTAAATGTGGACACTCTTATGCCCGAACATGGTGTTTGTTATTGACAATCCATGACGAGCACAGAAGTCCAACAACAAAACACCACTCGGGTTCAGATCAGGGGGGCCGTTCCTCCCGATCACGCCCCTCCAGGTCTCACTGTCGTTGCCCACGTGAGCATTGAAGTCCCCCAGCAGAACAATGGAGTCCCCGGAGGGCGCGCTTTCCAACACGCCGTCCAAGGACTCCAGAAAGGGTGGGTACTCTGAACTGCTGTTGGGTGCATAGGCACAAACAGTCAGGACCCGTCCCCCCACCCGAAGGCGGAGGGAGGCTACCTTTTCGTCCACTGGGGTGAACCCCAACGCACAGGCGGCGAGACGGGGGGCAATGAGTATGCCCACCCCCACTCGCTGCCTCTCACTCGGAGCAACTCCAGAGTGGAACAAGGTCCAGCCCCTCTCGAGGATGGTGTTCCCAGAGCCCGAGCTGTGCGTGGAGGTGAGTCTAACTATATCTAGACGGAACCGCTCGACCTCGCGCACCAGCTCAGGCTCCTTTCCAACCAGAGAGGTGACGTTCCACGTCCCTAGAGCTAGCTTCTGCAGCCGGGGGTCGGACCGCCAGGGTCTCCCCCGCCCTCGGCTGCCGCCCAACTCACATTGCATCCGACCCCTATGGCCCCTCTCGCGGGTGGTGGGTCCACAAGACGGGGGGCCCATGTCGTCCTTTCGGGCTGAGCCCGACCAGGCCCCATGAGTAAAAGCCCGGCCACCAGGCGCTCGCCTCCGGGCCTGGCTCCAGAGGGGGGGCCCCGGTGACCCGCGTCCGGGCGAGGGACACGTGGCTCCGTCGATTTTTATCTCCATGTGGGGTGTTTGGGCTGCGCTTTGTCTGGTCCCTCCCCTAGTAACCTGTTTGCCGTGGGTGACCCTGCCAGGGGCATAATTTAGCCCCAGACAACATAGCCCCTAGGATCCTCAGAACACGCAAACCCCTCCACCACCATAAGGTGGCAGCCCAAGGAGGGGATTTAAAATCACCTCTAAATTTGTAGTCGTCCGTACCGTACGCGTTTTACATCAGCCTACATTATAGGCTACAGATCGGGACATTGATTATAAACATGAACATGAAATTCACCAATGTGAAACACTTGTTTGTATTGATCATGACAATGAAAAAGGCAGAACTCTGAACTGTCTGCGTCCTCGTGCGGTTCATGTGTGCTGGGTTTGCTGTTCACCAAACTTCTCACTAGGGATGGGCGATATGGACTAAAAAATTTATCATGATAATTTCTAGGTTTTACCACGATAACGATAAGTGACGATAAAAAAAACCCAAAAAACACAATATCAGCCTAATGTATCAAACCAATCAAACAAGCCTGAAATATGAGAACAAATTTCACATTTATTTAAATGCTACACAGCAAAAATAACTTGGCTTATAAAAGTCACAAAGTAGTGCAACTGTAAATACAACCTGATTAATTGAGAAACAGAACTTAAAAGTATTTCACTGAAAATTAAAACTCATCAGTAATCACCTCCAAATATAAATAGATGTGTAAATTACCAGTTGCTGGAACATGCCACAGATTGGATAAACACCAGTGCAAGTTCTAACATACATTACACTCACTTCACTGAAAATAAAATACAAATGTTATATCAACCTGTAACAACCTTTTTTGCTGTTGGGTTACAAAAATGTACAACTGGCATGATAAATAAAGGGGAAAAAAACCCAGAAAAATCTAAATACTAAAATGAAAATAAATAATTTCAATAAACATAATAAACATGTAAAACCTGAAATGCTTCTTTGTGCAAGAATGTACAAATAAGGCTGGTAGGAGCGTCAGCATGCTAAACAATTAAATAAAAATAAATAATTTCAATAAATTTAAAAAGAATGTAAAAACTGAAATGCCTCTGTGCAACAATTTACAAATAAGGCTGGCAGGAGCATCTGTATATGCTTTACACCTTTAGATTCTTGGTCAGAAAGACCAGCATATCAACTGTGGCTGGTTTCAGAAGAGACCGCTGGCAGGTTACCACATTACCTCCAGCACTGAAGACCCTTTCTGAGGCTGTACTTGTTGCAGGGATGCACAGGTACTTCTTTGCTAACTGACTCATAGAGGGAAATTCACCTCATGCACTTTCCACCATGCAAGTGGATCGCTCTCACTGTCTGCCAGTTGTCCAAATAAATAACTGGTTAGTTCGGCCTCAATTCTGTCACTGTAAGAGACACTGGTGGAGACTTCAGCAGCAGCTGCTTGTTTCAGAAAGCTTCCAAGACTCTTCCTCTGTTTCTTCCTCTGTTGTTTGTCCTCCGTTTCTTGACCCTGGCCTGTTTCAGCAGACTGAGGTGATGTTTCAGAGGCAGCAGCAGCAGGGCCACTTGGCATGGCAGACACAGATTCCCCCTCTGTGACCACTTTGGCTTTGATGACCTGGATCTCTTCCTGACTGAGGTGCTGTGTACGAAAGCGTGGATCCAGAAATGATGCCGTGTTGATCAGCTCCACAACATCTGGATCACTGTATTTTGTTGTCAGATAGTCCAGTACTGACTTTTTGATGGTTTTGGTGAGATCTGAATCCTCATCCTTCTCCTGTAGAAGCTTGCTACTAAAAAAGGTGAAGAATAGGCTTCAGGCATGACACTATCACATAACTCTCTGAGGAGAGGGCATCTGTGAAATCAAGCAGAGGTCCTAATGCCTTGCTGACAGCATCAAGAACGTCAACATCTTGCCACTTCAGCACCAGATGCCTGGTTGACCGTTCAGCAGTGTTACAGCCCCCCCGAGAGGGGGTGCAACCCAACAACAATGGATTCACTAGCAAGGACCACGCCACAACAAAAGGAGTGATGATGACGATGATGATGATGATAAAGGATTGATTGATTGATTGATTGAAAGGAAGAATGAGATATGATGATGAGCCGGAGGAAGACCGAGTGTGGGGGTGTAGTCTTTCGATAGTGAGTCCGGCTTAGGGAACCCCCCTCAGATGGAACCCGAAAGAAGAGAAGGAAGCAGACAAGGAACAAGAATGGAGGAGACTGTCAGATGATGGGAAAGAAGTAGGACAGCAGGAAGGAGAAGGGAGGCAGAGAAGAGGGGGGGCAAAGGCCAGGGAGGGGCAGCAGATGGAGAAAGGCCGAACGAAGCAGGCGGACGAGGCAAAAGGGAAGGTAGAGGAGATGCAACGAGAGGAAAGGGAGGGGAAGGGAGGGTCGTCGAGAGAACGAGAAACTGAGTTGATGAGGTGAGCGAGTATTTAAGGCTGCTCGGTGATTAATGAGATTGGAGGCAGGTGTGGTTGAGGCGTGGTCCTGCTCCTGAACCTATGTTAATGAATTAACCTCATTTCACTAGCAAGGACCACGCCACAACAAAAGGAGTGATGATGACGATGATGATGATGATAAAGGATTGATTGATTGATTGATTGAAAGGAAGAATGAGATATGATGATGAGCCGGAGGAAGACCGAGTGTGGGGGTGTAGTCTTTCGATAGTGAGTCCGGCTTAGGGAACCCCCTCAGATGGAACCCGAAAGAAGAGAAGGAAGCAGACAAGGGCCCTCATTTATCAAACGATCGTAGCAATGATCGCACATTTGATCGTAAAAATGGTCGTACGATTGGACCCACGTGTGATTTATTAAAACGTTCATATCGGTCCAATCTCGTGTACGAACAAAAGAGTCTTGATAAATTCCACAGCTGAAATCCATCGTCATTTAAATGTCACGCCCACGGTTACGCCTTAAACATGCATAATGATGAGGCTTCACCCAGCGAGGTTGAACCGTGGAGAGGAGAGATTCTGCCAGAAAAGAAACTTTTGGGGGATCAAGACAGAATTCCTCATTTGTGAGGTGGGAAAGATTAAAGAGGTGCCGTTTGGCAGTTTAAATCCGAAGTCAGAGACGTGGACAACAACGCTACATGGAAGAGGATCAGTCAGCCTCACCAGTGTGAACGACTCCGGCTGAGATATTAAAAAGTCTCAATCTAGGCCTGGCTTATATGGTTTATTCGTTTTATTAGTTATGAAATTTAATAATAGCCCACATCCGATGGCAACGTCACAATTCTTTAGCCAATGTGTCAAGAAAAAGTGGTCCAATATGAAACTTAACACCAAAAGATGTTTCACTGCCCCCCCTCCATGCGCTCTAACAGGTGACAGGTGGATGCCGGTCAGATCCGAGTCTGAACCAGACAGGGACAGAAAAAAGATAACTTGCATTTGCAAAACTAAGGGACAGTCTGACTGAGCACTTACACAACTTTAAAGTATTGATTAGTTATTAGAAATGACGGATCAGCTCCGGTCTCCTCCATTTAGCCCAGCGGGGGCTGCAGGGCAGCTCCCGCCGCATCTTCTCCTCTGACTGCGTATCAAAACTCTCCAGCGGTCCGAGCGATGTGCAGCACTGCACAGGACAGGAGTGTTGTAGATTTTCTCAGAGTCTAAAGCTGCGTTTCATCCCGCCGGGTCCGAGTCGGACCGTCCGACAGCCACCTGCCTTCCCGCAGCCCGAAGCAGCGCTCCACCTGGGCACCTGCGCGTGTGTGCGTACTGATGCCTACCTCCGCTCCTATGTGGCAGTTTTACCAGCGGGATGAGGAGATGCACGAAGAGTGAAAAGCACTTGTCTCCTAGAACTGTATGTTAAAGATTTTTAATAATTTGTAGTGATAAATGGAGGAATTAAATTCAGTCACAGCTATTTTTGCAATATTGGGAATACATTCTACATTCACTTTTTCCTTTTTCTTTTTCTTTGCAAATGGGTTCATTCTTAGTGCTGATATGTGAATACTTATGATTAAATGGCAGTTTGCCGTTTGGTTAATAAATATTTTCATGTTCTGCTGCGCTGCTGCAAACCCTCACTGACTCAAACTTGCGTACACGAACTCAGAGCTGTCGTGAGATTTGATCGTATCCTACGATCACGTTCAAATTGATAAATGCCGAGTCTTGCGTGGAATTGGTCGTACGCACAGATTTTCGTCGTACGATCGTTTGATAAATGAGGGCCAAGGAACAAGAATGGAGGAGACTGTCAGATGATGGGAAAGAAGTAGGACAGCAGGAAGGAGAAGGGAGGCAGAGAAGAGGGGGGCAAAGGCCAGGGAGGGGCAGCAGATGGAGAAAGGCCGAACGAAGCAGGCGGACGAGGCAAAAGGGAAGGTAGAGGAGATGCAACGAGAGGAAGGGGAGGGGAGGGGAGGGTCGTCGAGAGAACGAAAACTGAGTTGATGAGGTGAGCGAGTATTTAAGGCTGCTCGGTGATTAGTGAGATTGGAGGCAGGTGTGGTTGAGGCGTGGTCCTGCTCCTGAACCTATGTTAATGAATTAACCTCATTTCACTAGCAAGGACCACGCCACAACAAAAGGAGTGATGATGACGATGATGATGATGATAAAGGATTGATTGATTGATTGAAAGGAAGAATGAGATATGATGATGAGCCGGAGGAAGACCGAGTGTGGGGGTGTAGTCTTTCGATAGTGAGTCCGGCTTAGGGAACCCCCAAAATGACTGGCCAGAGCCAAGAAGTAAATGAGCTCGACGTAAATCCGAAAGGTTATTGCAAACGTTTGAACGATAGGCTTGCTAAGACCAGCGTCTGAGCGACTGAATGTTTTTGGTCTGATACATCAAATCTGGAGGCGGTGGTGGCTGCGCCGATGCGGAATGAACGGATGGAATAGTGTTCTGATTCTAAGCCGGACAGACGGACTTGACAGAAATGGTTGCTGAACCAGAATCTAGTAGCCAATTTCCTTTTCTCAGTGAAGAGTGGATCCAGAGGTGAAGCAGTTGATTGCAGTCCAAGTTGGAAGTAGTCTGGAACCGGTTCTTAAGGGCTGAGGTGTGAATACAATTCAAACGGATAAATGGGGAAGAGATTTTGAGTTTCTGTTTTTCTTTTAAGTGTGAATACGAGACAATCAGGTGAGTAGAAGATGTCTGAGAGGCAGGGGTGAAAAGGAGTTGAAAATGGACGTTGTTGGTGCAAAATTCAGAGGATCATCGGATGCCAAAATGACTGCTTCCAAGGTCTGATCAGTGGTAGAACAGTTTCCTGGTCGTAACGTGTTAATGCAGAGGTGGAGAAAGTCCAACGTGAGAGGAAGGTGTATCGTTGTCGGAGCTGACTCTCATTTTCGAAGTCTGTTTAAGAGCCTGGTGACATGACAATGAGTGAAAGATGGACATGAAGAGCCAAGCAAGAGCCGACAGAAGAATATACCGGAAAGGTAAGTGTGGATAGTGGAACAGAGAATTCTTTGGAAAGAGGAAATACAGGCCATGTTGCTGTAAAGTGTGGTAATGTCAAACTGAGGGAAGCGAGTTAATAGACAGAATGATACGTTTTGAAACTGTTCCAGCCGGTGAGGTAGGCTGAGAGTATGCCTGGAGCGAGATTGTCAAGGATGGCTTCACTTGAGGCAACAGACAGTGAATTGTGATCTTACTGAAGATGGTTGGTGAATGGAGGGACTGGAGTCTGGTGTTGGTCTGATTCGGAGCGAATACTTGTTAAGAGGCTCGGAATGTAGGCAGCTCTGAGGAGGAACTGATGCTGTGCTGAGATCAAGACGAGTATGCGAATGGGCTGTATGATCGTAAGGGAACGGGAATGGCCTTGTAGGTGACATTGACTGCAGTGGAATCGTCAGAATGAATTAGGATTGACCTACAGGACCATTTATGACCCCAGAGAATGGCAGCTATAATGATGGGCTACTGCAGGTAAAGAGCACAAGACCGAAGCTGAATCGAGAAGTTTGAAGTAGGAGCCAATGCGCATGGCATAAGCGAGATGACCCATGAGGGCTGCCGTTGTGTGCAGTCATCCACCAGCAGGTAGGTGGAGAGGAGACTCGAGGGTGCGCTTGACCTTTTCCAGAGGCAGGAGGTCTGAAAGGAAAAGGAGTTGAGGGTGATCCCCAAAAAAGAAAAGTAAGATGCCGGGCCACGAAGTCAGGCGACGGTCTCGGGAGCGGCATGCGAGACCCCGACAGCTGAGCAAAAGCGAAAGAAGGGTACAATAACAGCACCAAGTCAACATAGTGACCCGCCAAAACCAGGAGACAGGAGCCACCGGGATGCAGGGCAGAGACGGGCGGCTGGATGGGTGGCATGGCGGTAGCCGGCTGTGAGACCCAGGACAGCCAGAAGCAACTTGCACAAAAAAGGGGCAGAAGCAGGGAGAGGGGCAGAGAGGGAACAATGAAGAAATAAGCCAGAACGAAAGGAGGAGAGGGCAGAAAAGCCAGAAAGGGCAGAAAGGGCTGGGGCCCCCGAAGAGGGCAGGAGGGGCACGGCTGTGGCCGCACCAGAACGCAGGGAGGAAAGGAAGAGGCCGCGGCGGAGCCGGCAGCCAAGACAACATGAGGAACCAGAAGCTGAGAAGAAGCGAGCGTGGCCGTCGGTGGTGCCAGGATGGCCAGAGACGGGACGGGACGGGGGAAAGGAAGAGGCTGCGGCAGAGCCGGCAGCCAAGAAAACACGAGGAATCGGAAGCTGAGAAGAAGCGAGAGCGGCCGTCGGCGGTGCTGGGACGGCCAGAGACGGAAGGGAGGAAAGGAAGAGACCGCGGCGGAGCCGGCAGCAAAGAAAACACGAGGAATCAGAAGCTGAGGAGAAGCGAGAGCGGCCGTCGGCGGTGCCGGGAAGACCAGAGACGGAAGGGAGGAAAGAAAGGAAGAAATGAGCAAAGAAAGGCTCCGTGAAAGACTGAGCAGAGGCGGAAGCGACACGTTGGCGTGTGCCAGACGGGACAGGTGGAGGCTAATTGTGGGAGGGTGCCCCAGGCGATGGCAGGGGAGAACGGTGGAGCCGGGGAGAAAGGCAGGGCTGGTACCTGGCAGCCCAGTCGGGCGTGCGGCTGAGGGATGTGCAGCGTAGAGTGCGAGCGATTGCCGTGATGGGGGCGTGAATAGACCGGGGAGAGCGACCGTTGAAGCGGCTGAGAGCTGGAGAGGCTGGCTCAACAGATGCACTGTGAATCGAGGCAGTGAGATCCAGAGTCCAGGAGACCGTGGTGGGAGACCGTGCCAAGGGTCGTGCATGGCAGACCGTGAGAGACTTCGGCGTGGAGGCGTGCCCTGGTTGGAGCAAGCAAAGGCCCAATAGGCTAGCAAGAGCCACCGCAGAACCGGTGGAGGGCCAGAGGAGACCAGCCGACAGAGGTGCCGCTGAGGCGGCGAGCGTGGCCAAAAGGCCGTCAGAGGGCCGGGGAGAGCGATGGAGCGAGCAGCCACCAGTCCTGGACTAAAGATGGCGGAGAGACGGCATGGGACTAGGGCTGAACGATATGGACAAAATTTCATATCTCGATATTCATGCCAGACATCTCAATATCGATACGATACGACTACAGGTTTGTTGAAAACCAAGTACTTTGGTGGAAAGTGCAGTTTTGTTTGTGACTTCCAGAGCTTTCTATGCAGGACAAGCGCAGGGGAAATCTATATCTTTTATATAGTTGCTTTAGCGATATTAATATCTTGAATGTCCATATCTCAATATAGATACGATAACGATATATCTTTCAGCCCTACATGGGACCCAGATAGAATCGGGAAGGTGGTGATCTGAGGGCTGTGCCGGCCGTGTCCGTGGCAGAGGGCAGCATGTGGCCCAGTGTGAGAGAACATGGTGAGAAGCTGAGCGGCGGTTGGAGCGGGCGGAGGCTGCGTCCGAGGCGGAGGCCATGTCCGCGGTAGAGGGCAGCACGTTGCCCAGTGCGAGAGAACGTGGCGAGAAGCTGAGCAGCGGTTGGAGCGGGCGGAGGCCGTGTCCATGGTAAAGGGCCGCACGAGGCCCAGTGCGAGAGAACGTGGCGAGAAGCTGAGCAGCGGTTGGAGCGGGCGGAGGCCGTGTCCGAGGCGGAGGCCATGTCCGCGGTAGAGGGCAGCACGTTGCCCAGTGCGAGAGATCGTGGCGAGAAGCTGAGCAGCGGTTGGGGCGGGCGGAGGCCGTGTCCATGGTAAAGGGCAGCACGTGGCCCAGTGTGAGAGAACATGGCGAGAAGCTGAGCAGCGGTTGGAGCGGGCGGAGGCTGCGTCCGAGGCGGAGGCCGTGTCCATGGTAAAGGGCAGCACGAGGCCCAGTGCGAGAGAACGTGGCGAGAAGCTGAGCAGCGGTTGGAGCGGGCAGAGGCCGTGTCCGTGGTAGAGGGCCGCACGAGGCCCAGTGTGAGAGAACGTGGCGAGAAGCTGAGCAGCGGTTGGAGCGGGTGGATGCTGCGTCCGAGGCGGAGGCCTGGCCGTGGTAGAGGGCAACACGTTGCCCAGTGCGAGAGAACGTGGCGAGAAGCTGGGCGGCGGTTGGAGCGGGTGGAGGCCCTGATGGACTGATGAGAGCCACAGCTGAAGCGGCTATGGGCCGGATGAACAAACATAAGATACCAGACATCATTCCTTGTTGGTCTCCTCTCCCCAGCCCCATGACCGCAGCGCAGCTCTCACGTGACAAATGAACGAAATGAACGAAAGAAAGATCTGTACTGAACCGTATGAAAGATCATGAATGAACTAAAGTGCTTGCTCCTCCTCACCACACAGCCTGAGCAGCCCGACTGTCACAAAAGAACGATACCTGTGGACCGACACAGTTGGTTGAGTCATGAACTAATCATTTCTGTTTCCTGTCGTCCTGCTGGCTGGCTGAGCTTACAGCTGCTGCCGTGTGGCGAGAGAGCGCAGTGCATGAAAATGAACGAATCGCTCTTTGAGGGGACTCATTACTTCCGAGTCATATAAAAGATTAGTTCATATTGAACGAATCGTTCGTGAACGGCACATCACTAGAGGACAGGTGAGGACCGGCTGTGGCGGCGCTGATACGTGTGGACGAGTGTAAGGAGCCGCGGTGTAACCAGTACCAGGAGAAAGGAAACGAGGCCGAGAAGAAGCGGAAGCGGTCGGACAGCGCCGGGACTGCAAGAGACGAACGAGAGGAAAAGAGAAGGAAACGAGCCGAGAGAGCTCCATGACGGGCGGAGCAGGTGCGGGAGAGACAACCCAAGTGTTGCAGGCGGCAGAGGCGGGGCTGCGACGTTGCGAGAAACCGGCCAGGAGGAAGCCGACCGGAGGAGCAGGAAGTGCCGAAGACCTGGCACCGCTGGCGGGAACTGTTTGGGCAAGAGAAGGCGGCCGCGGGCCTGGAAGCTGGTCCGACTGCGGTGCGCCACTCGAACGGCGTGGAGGCTGCAGGACAGCGGGTCCGATGAGCGAGAAGAGCGGCGAAGCCGGCGGCCACGAGGCCCGACCGTGCGAGGAGGAAAGACGATCCGTGAACCGAAAGGTGAAGACACGAAATGCGTGGAGTACAGGCGGAGCGTCGGGCTGCGGTTGGAGCGCTGGGAAACTAGTCGTCCGAGGAGAGCAGCCGCCCACAATGGTTGCAATGGACAATCAGCAGTGAGGGAACGAGGGCCACCGGCGGGCGAGGAAGATGATGAAAAGCAGCGAACGCAGCAACGGCTGCAACGTCGGTAGGTCGTCGAGAGAACGAGAAACTGAGTTGATGAGGTGAGCGAGTATTTAAGGCTGCTCGGTGATTAGTGAGATTGGAGGCAGGTGTGGTTGAGGCGTGGTCCTGCTCCTGAACCTATGTTAATGAATTAACCTCATATAATGACAAAGCGTTATAGGAGTTAAAAAAGATGTTTATTTATGGCTGTGATGGAAGCCAAATCATGAGCTGCTGTTAGCTGTGGGGGAGGAAGGGACATGAGGTTGTGCCAAACAAAAAGAAATCAACATAACAAAACAAGACCTAACTCAACAACTAATCTAGAGGTCAAAAGAAACAACAAAAGACCTACCTACCTTATCTAAGAAATGTCTTAATCAAAACATATACATAAGGTGGCACCAACCACTAAGTCTAGTGGGAATAGACACAGAATTATCTAAGTGCAGACATGTATAGGGTACCCCCGAACTAACTGGTCCACAACCCCCCACCACATACCTGTTTGCAGCTGCCTGCTTCACTGCCAAGCCAGAAGCAGGAAAGAGGAAAGAGAGAGAGCGAGGTGGCAGCTCCTGCTGCCTTTAAAGACTTCCTCCAGGTGTGCTCCTCATTGGCCAACCAATAGGGAGTCAGCACTGAGCAGCTCCCTAAATTGGCTCTAATCAGGTGATTGCCCTCTAACCAGAGCTGAAAGGCAAAAAAGGAAATGCAGGAACCCTTCTGCATGTAACAAGCAGCCAGGACTTGTGTGATGGCCTTTTCTTGTTCAAGAAGCCGCTGAATCATCCTCTGCCTGGAGCCCCATCGTGTCGGGGATTCGGTCACCAGTTTATGTTGAGGAAGTCCAAGCTCCTCTTGTGCAGCTTTAAGAGCACGTTGCCTTTTCCAGCTATGTGAAAACAAGCTGACTAATCCTGCTGTCCCTCATGCTTCTCTCTGGGGGGAAACACACACACACAAAAAAAACAAAAACAATGAATGATAATTCATACATGCTTCCAGAATTGTGTGATATTAATCATGTCTGTCAGTAAATTGATTTCCTAATTTCTGATTGGACTGTAAGTCATTAACCGTGGTAATATTACACTAACCTGACTCCCGCCACCTGGTATTTGCAATACCATCTGGGGAGGGAGTTAACCCGATGTCATTTCAAATTAGTCTTTTTTTTCTAAAACTCTTGCATGTGATTGGATAGAAGATCTGTCCGTCATCTTGACTGACACGCTACTTCAGCCACTCACGTTGAACCGAATGACGCAACCCGTGACGCAACTCAGAGCGACACCAGAGCCACCACGCATAGAGGATCGAGTTATCAAAACATGTTATCAAGCTCAAAAAGCTTCAGTCAAACAACATGGCGGCGGCGGCACATCATCACCACCAACGAACGCATTCAAAGCCGTCCTCTGTTCGTCTTTCAAGGAAGATATATTTGGAAGATTTGACAAAACAGTGGAAATAGCCAAATCAATTTCGTCGCTCTGATTCCTACGGCAAGCCGCCATGATTGTTGTTGTCTGAAATAACTGACTGACTACACTGCTGTCGCCTGTGCTTCTACATCACATCCGGCCAAAACGCCGCCCATCCTTCAAAAGTCCCACCCGCGATTAGTGATTGGCTCCTACTATTCTCTAACCAGACGAAATCACCTATAACTGTCGCCTTACTCAGATGGAGTGCGTGAGGAAAGGGAACGCCCCCGCGTGTACTTGTTGAACGCACCCAGATGATGTAAATCAGGTTAATATTACACAGCACAATTGTGAAAAGGCAAATCTAGTTAATTACTTTGACAAGATCATTTCATTCATTCAAAGCAAGAGAGCTGTCATCTCATACATTCATTGGACAGTTATGAATGACAGATTGGGTTGGCTAAATGTTCGAGTTATTCTGATTCAGATTCAGAAGTCTTTATTGTCATTGTACCAGCGTCCAAGTGCAATGAAATTCTGCTCATGAGGACACCGGATAAAAGAAAAAAATTTTTAGCTTCAGTAAAAATGCTCTTAACTGAGGCTTTTCTAAACCTCTCAACTTGCTGTTGTTAAGCAACGTTAGATGCCAAGACTAGATTAGAACTTTGGGGTGCGCAGAAATAATGAACAAAAATAATCGATAGAAAACATAAGCTGTGACCTTAAACGCAATTAATTGCCAGTAGTACTGTTGAATAAAAATAATACAAGCACACAAAGTGGAACACTCAGAAATAAAAAGAAAGGAGACATTACGAGATTTACTCACCAACAGCAATGTGCAGATTATGTCCGAAGCAGGACAGCCTTGTCCACTTGTTCAAAGCGACAGCCTTGACCACGTTGGCCCCACTGTCAGTGGTCAGGCACACCTGTTTGGCCTCGTCAAGTTTCCATTCTTGTAAAAATTGTTTCAAACCACTCGCAATGTTTTCACCCGTGTGGTCCTCCGGGAAAAAGCTCGTCTGTAGGCAGCTGCTATTCAAACTCCAGTCATCCGTTATGTAGTGCACCGTAAGACTGATGTATGGCTCAGTCGCTCGGCTGCTCCACATGTCTGTGGTTGAAGCAAAAAACGTCACTGTTGACAGCTTCGCTTGCAGCCCATCACGGCACTCATCATACATCTTAGGCAGGGCTGTCTTGGAAAAATATTTCCGTGAAGGCATCTTATATCGTGCGTCCATTTTGTGGATCATACGCCTGAAACCCTCCTTCTCCACAGACTGAAGCGGCAACATATCTTTAGCAAGGCAAAACGCAACGGCCTCCGTTAACTCTTTCCATCGCTTGCTTTGGCTGTCATATAGTGTGGAATGAGCAAACGCGTCGGCAAGTTTTGTTTGAGTGGCAGTCGGTTTCTTGACAGAGGTTTTCGAAGTCGATGCTTCTGCTGCATCGCAGCGCATCTTTTGGCTAGCTTCATATTCCGGTTTGTGTTTGTGTTTGAGGTGGTGAAATAGATTGGTAGTGTTGCTGTCCTTTGTCGTCACAGGTTGTTTGCAAACTTTGCATATTACCACTTTCTGCTCTGTGTCAGACTTTTTAAATCCAAACCAGTTCCAGATAATGGAGCTGGAGCCTCTTTTAGGAACCAGGTCTTGGGGCACGTCTCTTCCACCTTCCGCCATGCTTGTTGTTTGCGCATGGCTCGCACGTGAGTTGGACTGCAGGTGTGCTGCGCGCAGTATACGTCACGGGCGGGAGTTTATCGTTTTTTATCGCGAGATGACAAATTGTTACCATGAGGAATTTCATTGACGATATATCGCACACGATAACATATCGCCCATCCCTACTTCTCACGTTGATTATTGTGAAAGACCATTAGAATCGTGTCTTAAGAACATGTTTTACACATGCTCCCCCCGGGCTCCAAGACCTGGTGGGCGCATGTGGTGGGCGTTGCACTTCCCAACGTGTTGGCTGCACCGTGCGGAGCAGAAGATGTGGAATCTGGGGCTAAGAGAGGTAAACCTTCCTCGTTCTTGTTTGACAGGACTGGCTCTGAACTTCATCCTGCAGAACAACTTCAAGCCCAATGTGGGGATGCGTCCGGACTCCCGCAAGATTGGAGTCTTGATCACCGACGGAAAGTCCCAGGATAACGTCATCTTAAGCTCCAAGAGCCTGAGAGACGCTGGCATCGAGCTGTACGCCATCGGTGAGCGCCCCCACCGCCGTACGCCGTCGTCCTCGTTTCCCAGGTCTCTCATTCCCGTTCGTGTTCCTCACAGGTGTGAAGAACGCTAACAAGAAGGAGCTGAGGTCCATCGCCACCGACCCGGATAAGACGCACATGTACAATGTGGAAGATTTCCACTTCCTGTTGGACATCGTCGACGACCTGAGCGTGAATCTGTGCAACAGCGTCAAAGGTCCAGGTAGGACAAGATTCTCAGAGAATCCCCGTCCAGCCATCATCCCACCCCGTATTTCTGCGATAGATAACTTTATTCTCTCCTGCAATATAACATACGATGCAAGCTTTGTTTACGGTTGAATCTGCTGATTATAAGGTGATGTTTCCATGTTTAAAGGAATAGTTCACCCTCAGAATGATTTAACTTTATTTTCCACTTACCCTGATGGTGAGCAAGACTCTGGAGCACTTTTTCAAAATGTCAAATGCAGCCTGAGATCAGGACAACTTCTCGTTTCCCCCCCAATGGAGTTCGCCAGGGTCCGAGCCAAAAAGGTCCATAAAAGTCCACAGAAAATTGTCAATATTCCTCCATACTGCTTGTCCCATGTAGTCCAAGTGTCTTGAGTGGGTAGCATCCAGAATTTGCAGTATGGAGGAATATTGACAATTTTTTGTGGACTTTTATGGACCTTTTGGCTCGGACCCTGGCAAACTCCATTGGGGGGAACGAGAAGTCGCCCTGATCTCAGGCTGCATTTGACATATTAAAAAAGTGCTCCAGAGTCTTGCTCACCATCAGGGTAAGTGGAAAATAAAGTTAAATCATTCTGAGGGTGAACTATTCCTTTAAAGCTGGATCTTGCAGCTGTGCATGCAGGATATTTACTTTAAACAGCCGCATTCAGCTTCACACCTTGTAGTAATTACTGGTGCTTGAAGTCAGATGGAAACTCTGCAGCTTCAGAAAGTTCTGCTTTTCCAGAATTTACCAAACCACAGTTTTAAAGACTGACAACCGTAAATTTTTTAAATTTTACTGCGAGCAGAATGAGTGCAAAGATAAATTTGAAGGTATTATTCAGTTCTTGTTGGTGGAAAGATGCTGCGACGTGGATCCAAGCATGTGATGCAAACGTCCACTGGAACTGCTGCTCGTCTGTAAATCAGTTTAAGGAACATTTAAATGATTCTCATAAAAGCCGAGAAAACAGTTTTCAGATGAAACGGACCGCTCGTGCCAACTGTTGGATGGCGGCTGGGTCTCCACGTCTCATTTTCTTAATTTCAGAGGCAGACCTGAAGCCACCCACCAACCTGGTGACATCAGAGGTGACCCACCACTCCTTCCGAGCCACATGGACGGCACCCGATGGCCCCGTGGACAAGTACCGTGTTACCTACATGATGGTGGCTGGAGGGCCCACCCTGGAGGTGAGATGGAGGATGCAGCTGCTCTTCAGCCATAGCTAAAGACAACAGCTTTATTTTTCATCTCAGTACTACCAAATCCAGGAGAACCAGGGAGTGTTTCCTGGCCAGTTCCTAGCCAGTTACTAACCAGTTTTTAGCCAGGTACTCTTCAGCTACGAGCCAGTTATTGGCCAAGTACTAACCAGTTAGTGGTCAGCTACAAACCAGTTACTAGCCAGTTATTTGCCAGTTACTAACCGGTTACTCATCAGTTAATAACTGCTTACTAGCCAATTACTAGCCTGTTACTGGTCAGATAGTTATAATTTCTTTTCAGTAAAATGTGGAACAATATTCTTTCAACCTTTGCTTTTCCAGCAAGTAAAAGAGATACTTAAAAACCAGTTATTAGCCAGTTCCTAACCAGTGACTAGCTAGTTATTGGCCAGTTACTAGCTAGTTACTAACTACTACCTATTCAGTAACAAACAATTACTGGTCATTGGCCAGTTACTAACCAGTTTCTAGCCAGTTCCTGTTCAGTTATTAACCAGTTCTTGGCCAGTTACTAACCAGTTACTGACCAATTACTAGCCAGCTATTAACCAGTTATTAAGTTACTAGCCAGTTATTGAACAGTTACTAACCAGTGACTACCCAGTTAGTGGCCATTTACTATCCAGTTACTTGCCAGTTACTAAACAGTTCCTAGCCAGCTATTACTAACCAGTGGCTGGTTATTGTAGAGTATTTCTGTGTAGACATCATCTGGTACCATGGAACTGCATTAAAAAGTCTTTTTTGCTGTCCAACCCACCACACACAGACGTGGGATGTTACGCAATCCTGTGTGCTGATTGTTTTAAGCTGGTGGGCGGAGAAGCGGTTGCACAAGAGTCCCTGGTTAGTTCTGGTGTTTGGAGTCCTGTTGGCTCGTTGCTGGTTTTCAGATATTCAGGTCTTGTTTTCATGGCTGTTCGGTGCAGCTCTTATCGACTGTGATTTACAACTCGTTCAACAAGAGGGAGAATTCCTGAATTACGAGCAGCCAGTAAAGAGGGAGGTCAGTGCTGCAGTCGGTGCTCTCTGCCAGGAGGTGATGTGCAGGAGGAAGGAGCGGAAAGGAACCGGGCCTGGATGTTTTAGTCACTACTATAGAATCAGAGGAGTCGTCCAGATAACTGAGCCAGAGTCTCCTTTCAGGCCCACATGGGTGGTTCTGAGACCAGAACCAGAACAGGAGGAGCCTTTTAAAGTGTTTGTTTGCAGTGGCTGAAAACGGAGAATCTGCACATGCACAGAGCAAAGTGGAACGGCTCCCAGAGATCATCAGCAGGAGAATTCTCCAGAAAGAATCTCAGACTCTCACAACCGTCTTAAAAACCTCCACTTCAGCATCGAGCTGTGGCCTCTTCACTGTCAAAATTCTGATTCCCAAACACGAGGCGAGTAGCTTCTCAGCTTCATCCAGAGTCCCACGCTGTGAGTAGAGCTGTAAAACCTGGAACCTCTTCATCACAAGCCCTCGTCTTCCTCCCTCCTGTTTGAAATGACAAACCCAAAATAAATTAAGTTTATCTCCACAACTACACAGCTGTACGTATAATCCTGGTCTCTACAGAACACTGAGACATGTGATATTACTACAGAGGTATCAGAGTAATCCTGGAATCCTAGAAGTAGTCCTAGGAACAAGTATGTAGTCCTAGGATGGAGTAAAGTAGTTCTAGGATTGAGTAAAGTAATCCTAGGAACCAGTAAAGTAGTCCTAGAAATGAGTAAAGTAGTCCTAGGAACAAGTAGTCCTAGGAACAAGTAAAGCAGTCCTAATAGTAAAGTAGTCCTAGGAACAAGTGAAGTAGTCCTTGGAGTAAAGCAGTCCTAGGAGTAAAGTAGTCTTAGGAAGGAGTAAATTAGTTGTAGTCATGAGTAAAGTAGTCTTAGTAATTACTAAAGTAGTCCTAGGAATGAGTAAAGTAGTCCTAGGAATGAGTAAAGTAGTCCTCAGTGTAAAGTAGTCCTAGGAATAAGTAATAAGTAGTACTAGTAATGAGTAAAACATTACCAGTAATGAGTAAAGTCGTGTCCCCTTATCCAGAGATGTGGTCCAGGAGGGGGACCTCCTCCTCCAGAGCAGCTGGTTTCCAGCATCCGTTGTCATGGTGATGGAGTGAAGTCGCTTCCGTGTGCTGTAGTTGAGGAGCAACATGGAGGACTGTCTGATCTGTCCTCTTCTTCTTCTCTAATCTGTCCCTCATCGTTGGCTTGGAGGACATCGGTCCACGGTTCAGATCTGAATCTGAATCTGAATCAGGATGGTCCAGATATGTAGCTGTAGCTCAGGTGGAAGAGCAGTCGTCTTCCAACCGGAGGGTGGGGGGATCGATTCCAGGCTTCCCTAGACTACGTGCTGAAGTGTCCTTGGGCAAGACACTGAAGCCCAAGTTGCCTCCCGATGTGTCTATCAGGGTATGAATGTGTGTGTGATTGTGTGTTTGACTGGGTGAATGTGATATGTAGTGTAAAGGACTTTGAGCGGTTAGTATGACTGGAAGAGCGCGATATAAGTACAGTCCATTTTCCATCGAATATCTGGAACCCAGCGTGGTTAACCTTTTCAAGTCCCAAATCCAGACGGATCAGGGTCCTTCCAGAGTCCAGATTTCAGAGCCAACCTGAAACAAGCGTCTTTGATTGGAAGCAGGTGGAAGGTAATGATCTCCAGACAGAAATTACTTTAAAGTCCCTCTTTCCCAACACGGACCAGCACAGCATCCCATAATACTCTGCTTCTCTGCTGCCTCTGCTTCTCCTGCAGGAATGTGACGCTCGGCCAAGTTCAGCATTTTCCCAGCAGCACTTGAAAGCAGCACTGCTTCGGTCCGTCAGCTGTTAACGGGAAAATTAGGGCGTTTGTTTTTAATTCGTTGGTTTCTGCAGAGTCTCTGATGTGATGGGACTTCCCAATGAGCTGAGACGTAACTGGTCAGACTGGTAACCAGTCCTTCATCCTTTCAGCTGCTGGTGGAGGGGACGGTGACCACCGTGGTGCTGGAGAAGCTGACCCCCCAGACCCAGTACCTGGTCAATGTGTACAGCCTGGTGGGAGAGGACAGCAGCGAGCCCCTGATGGGCACCGAGACCACCTGTGAGTCTTCATCCCCCCCCCCCCCCCCCCCCCCCCCCCCCCCCCCCCAGAGACGTAGACTAGATGTTGCTGTGGTTGTTAGATGCTGTTTAAACCAGTAAACTGGACTCTGATGGTCTTTGGGGACAAATTTAGCTCACAAATGTGTTTTCTTGAACATGCATGCTATAAACCAGAGTTATTTTTATTATTTGTGTGAGAAAATTGACCATTTTCACCAGATGAACTGCTTTGAAACTTTGAGAAACAGTTATGTCCCATCTTTTCTAAATCAGCCTTAAAACCAGCCTCAAATATGCCCAAAATCACCTTCATGCGGAGATGATGCTAAATTTTACATATGGTCCAATAACATTGTGTTAATATGTTGTAAACCAAAAGCATTAATTCCAGATCAATCTCTTTGTATGGACATGTTAATTTTGGGAATATAAAGCATAAATGAAGGTGGTCCAAGAATAAATCCCTGAGGGACCCCATTTGGTGCCATTAATACAAACCCATGCTTTTCTACTTGATATAAATTATTTTGTAGGGAGAAAGAGTGAAAGTGAGTTAACATACATACGTAGATGTGGTGATCAGATCCACATGCCTCCTATAAACAGACGTTACCTCGCTGTTATTTTTATCAAGCTAGCTTGAAATTTCTGGAAGCTAGACTACAGAAGTTGTTGAAGTTTGTTAACAGCAAGTCTGAGCGTGTCTTACCTTCAAACCATCTTCGTTCGTTCCTGCTCACTTCGGATTAGCATTAGCTTAGCTGTCAATCATTGCCCCTTGGCTGGGAGCCCTGCCTATATCCATTTCAATATTTTCTTGGAGTGACGACTCACATGACACGGCAAGATGGCGACGGTGGGAAACGCCCAACTGGCTTCACTTTCCTCTACTCAGATGAGACCGGATGCTACTTCCATATTTTCTACAGTCTTTGTAAATGTAGAGGGATCTTTGTTTCTGCCAGTGTGGCTGTCAAATGGGCATTAAAGTCTGTTCCAAATAGTCTTAAAATGTTCAACTTTAACTTGTTAAAACGTGTAGTACCCTGCTGGGAGTTCAGGGTTAGCTTTCGTTGGTCATTGAGGACGTTCTCCACACGTCTGCTGGCCGAAACAGCTGGCTGGAGAACAGCAAGCTCACTCTGAACTCACGGAAACTCATCCATTCGTTTGTTGGTCTTAAAGGAGAACTTAAAGGAGAACATATGTGCATTTACTCACCGGTAAAGTTTCTGCATCACTGGCTCCTTTGAAAGATATTACATTGAGTTGCCCTTTGGTGTACGTCCATATGATGGCAGAGATGGGGCAGCCTCTCTCTCAGACATTATCTGCAGCAAAACTCCTTGATTTAATCAATGCTTTAAGTAGAATGAATGAATGAATGAGTATTGTCCTGTGAGTTTCTCTAATTGTGTTTTTGTTGTTGTCTGGGTAGCAGCTGATCTTCTCAGCTGTACTATGGAAGCGCATTGTGAACGCGCTGCCCCGAAAAGCGTGTACATCAAAATCCTCAGCGTAAAATTTGAATTTGAATTGTTAAATCACATTGACTCTTTCAGAGTAATTCCAACACCAGTGAGAGTAAAATGCCCCTTGATGACCAGCAGTGCTGGTGATAATTTTCAGAGTTAAAACAAGGCTTTTCTTTTCAGTGTCAAAGAAAGATTACTCTCATCAGAGTTACTCAGGGAGACTCCACCCTTTTCAGTTTGACTATTTCCCATCATGCTTTGTGACTCCACTGTTCAATCATGCACCATGAGTTAAGTGTATATGTGCTCAGTCTATGGCTCCTTGGTGCATAATAGGGGATTATCACGCTTACCGGAAGTTCCCGGTATTTGGACACTTCCTCTTCCGGGCCACGTTAACGACAGCCGTTCCTGCTCTGTTATACTGTTTAAATCGGATAAACTCCAAACATACTCAGTTTTCATTCTAGACTGAAGTGATACTGGATCAAAGCGATCGATTCACCGCGGTGAAGGGACGAACTTTATAATAAAACACACGTTTGTTTGTAGCCGGTGGGGCACAACACCGGCACTTCACAGCATGCTAGCATTAGCCAGCTAGCGTTTACTGACGTGCTTAACATTGTGCGTCTTAAAACACACACACATCTGAAAATCGGGTCTGTACCCCCCCGTTTCCAGTGGAACAACTGGGGACTGCCAAGAAAGGAGACGCTTTCAGATGCTTGTGTGTTTTCAGCCGCACAAAGTTAGGCACATCATCAAGCTGGCTAATGCTAGCCTGCCAACACGACTGTGCAGACTGCCGGCCACAAACAAACGTGTGTCGTTTTATTATAAAGTTCGGTCCTTCACCGCGGCGAATCGGTCGTTTTGATCCACTTCTTCCTTAGCATCACTTCAGTCTGGAATGAAAACTTGGCATTGGCGTTTAACCGATTTACAAAGTTTAACAGAGTAGTAGCTGGCGGACTACTGTTAGCAGGTTAGCATTAGCCAGCTTGATGACGTGCCTAACTTTGTGCGGCTGAAAACACACAAGCATCTGAAAGCGTCTCCTTTTTTTGGCAGTCCCCAGTTGTTCCACTGGAAACGGGGGGGTACAGACCCGATTTTCAGATGTTTGTGTGTTTTAAGACACACAATGTTAAGCACGTCAGTAAACGCTAGCTGGCTAATGCTAGCATGCTGTGAAGTGCCGGTGTTGTGCCCCACTGGCGACAAACAAACGTGTGTTTTATTATAAAGTTCGGCCCTTCACCGCGGCGAATCGATCGCTTTGATCCAGCTTTTGATCCAGTATCACTTCAGTCTGGAATGAAAACTTAAGTATGTTTGGAGTTTATCCGATTTAAACAGTATAACAGAGCAGGAACGGCTGTCGTTAACATGGCCCGGAAGAGGAAGTGCCCAAATACCGGGAAGTTCCGGTAAGCGTGATAATCCCCTATTAGATTTTTAACTGTCTCTGTGGTTGAATATGGCAGATGATACCTCTCTTCACGATTCCCGTTTCTCATTGAGTTAATCAAGGACAGAAATCCTGGTTTGAACCTTGAATGGATCTAAGTCAGTATTAACTGAAATATTTCACTTTGTGAAAATGTAAATGAGCTACATGTGTTGAACGTTAGTGTTGTGATTTTTAAAATTAACGCTATAGGGTGTTACTTATCTCAAAGAGAAAAAGCTTATTAACAAAGTCAGTGTTGATCAAGTTTAAGTGCTGTCAACTCGTCCCTGCAGGAGCCGGATATCTACGTGGTGTACGAGCTGGTGAAGGCGGCCTACCCGCAGAGGAAGGACTGAGTCCTGGTTCCCGGTCCCGCCGGTCCCTCTTCGTTGTATAAACAGATGATATTTCCTGTCATCTTGTTTCATTTTCACCAGATGATACTTTTTATCCTGTTTTTAAACTTTTTTATATCAATTACAGATAAATATAAAGCATAACCATACACTGTATCAGTCAAATAAAGCATGAGTTTTAGCAGACTTGCAATGTTTCAATGCACTTTTTAGGAAAGTCAATTGGTTTTTAAATGCCTCCAGAGAAAGGCACACTGTTGGTCACAATAATCGGATTATTATTTCCTAAATCATTTTATTTTCAGTTTGTTGGCTGAATCTGATTACTGTCTATGAAAAGTTAATGGGGGGGGGATTCATTTTTATTCACAGGTAATCCAGTGCTGAAAGACAATCCAAAAATTGTTTGATTTCATGCCTGAATAATAAAGATGCTCAACTGTTTCAATGTCAGCATAAGTGCAGATATTTATACAAATATTGAAATTGGATGCAAAAATTCATTGGATGGAAAAATGGCATGAAGAAATATTGAAATTGGAGTTATGGTCCTTAAAGAAAGATTTTCTTTAACTGATATGGAAAATATTGTTCATTGAGATTTAAAATTGTATTTTTTTTATACATTTCTTGTCTTTTAAATCGACATCCTTCAATCATCAACGATGGCGTCCTGATTATGAAAGAAGACTAAGTTAAAGCCTCTTTCACCATCTGAATCATTGCTAAATTACTGAAATTTACTTTCAGACACACCACATTATATTTATCAGTGAACTTCACATCAATATCTTACAGATGCAACATTGTCCAAATTCCTTCGTCCATCCAGTCTTTGTGGAAAAGGATTTTCTGTTTACCAGAATGCATCTGTTGTTCCAAACTGAACTTATGTGGGGGGGATAGTTGTGGTTGGACATTAAGATCATGAAGTCCGTCATCGATTCTTTTTCTATCACTGGTTGTTACGTAGCAGCACCTAGCATATCACAACGGGACGGGAGCTCTGTAGGGAACAGAGGTCCACCAGGACCAGGTCTTCTCCACAACCATCACGGTCCTACTTTATTACTGTGGAGGTTCTGGACTCGTTCAAATTCAGCTCTCTGCAGCAACCCGGCTGGAAGAACCAGATTCTGGTCCTGGAGTCCTGCATCCACCGCACAGAACCTGGTCCTGGAGTCCTGCATCCACCACAGACAGAACCTGGTCCTGGAGTCCTGCATCCACCGCACAGAACCTGGTCCTGGAGTCCTGCATCCACCACAGACAGAACCTGGTCCTGGAGTCCTGCATCCACCACAGACAGAACCTGGTCCTGCAGTCCTGCATCCACCACAGACAGAACCTGGTCCTGGAGTCCTGCATCCACCACAGACAGAACCTGGTCCTGGAGTCCTGCATCCACCACAGACAGAACCTGGTCCTGCAGTCCTGCATCCACCACAGACAGAACCTGGTCCTGGAGTCCTGCATCCACCGCCGACAGAACCTGGTCCTGGAGTCCTGCATCCACCACAGACAGAACCTGGTCCTGGAGTCCTGCATCCACCACAGACAGAACCTGGTCCTGGAGTCCCGCATCCACCACAGACAGAACCTGGTCCTGATCGGTTCCACCTCTCATTGATGCCAGCTCTGGTTTCCTGACGTGACTTCATGCGATGCTGCAGGAATAAATCCATGTTGGTGTTTTTAACAGACTACAAGATCATTTTAAACAGCCGCTGTTTCATTCTGTAATAAACTGATGTTCACATCCTAGACGGGCTGAAATCTGACTGCTGCTGCAAAGAACACAAACATGTTGTAGCAACAAGTTTCTCTACTCAGATAAGCATGAAGCTGACATGTAGGTTACACCAGCACACGGGCAGAAGTGTCACACGTCCTCTTCATAATCTGGATTTGCTTTATTCAAAGACACTGGACTTATTGTGTATCCACCTTTCCTCATGCCACCTTTTCACTCCCTCCTCATGTTATCCACAACCACCCAAACCCTCAATAATAATAATAATGATAACAAAGATAATAATAACGATGATGATAATAACAGTACGTTGCATTTATATGAGCCTTTCAGACCCTCAACGCATTCATAAACAATAAGAAGGTAATAAAAATGATAAAAGGAAGTGAGAATCCAGCGATGATGTGAATGTAAGGACCAGCTCCTGTGGAAGGACAGCAGTGATGGGGAGGATGAAGCCAGATTCACGTATTTATAAACCATCTAAAGAAAAACAAAGTTTCCGCTTCTTGTATTTGTTTTAAATTCCTGACAAGGCAAAGCATTAAAGTTTTGTATCTGTGAGCTTGGACATTTCCCAGATTTCTGTCCTTCATGTTGCACCTGAACAGGTGAATAACATTCTGTCTGCAGACGTTTCTACTACAGTTCAGTACAAGTTCATGTACTGATCGTCAACAGCATGCTGTCTCAGTACTCTGGAATCAGACTTGATCAGATCTGTGCAACGTTCAGTAACTTTTATCCAGATTAAGACAAATGCAGCGAGATCCTCCATTCTGCAGCCTTCACGTTGGTGAACGTGTCCGGCTGAGCTGCTGCTCAGTCGTCCCTGATGACTCAGCAGTTTTGGTCTGATCATGAAGTCAGACGTAGACGCAGTCGATCCCAACGAGCCTGCTGGAGCCTCCCTCACTATCACAATCCAGTGCGTTTATACTGAGACGAGCCTTTATGTTCTTTTTGCTCAGCAGTGGTTTTGGTCTTGGAACTCTGCCATGCAGCCATTTTTGCCCCCCAGTCTCTTTCTGATGGGGGAGTCATGAACACTGACCTTCATTGAGGCAAGTGAGGCCTGCAGTTCTTGGATGTTGTTCTGGGGTCTTTTGTGACCTCTTGGATGAGTCGTCGCTGTGCTCTTGGGGTCATTTTGGTCGGCCGGCCCCTCCTGGGAAGGTTCACCACTGTTCCATGTTTTCACCATTTGTGGATAATGGTTCTCACTGTGGTTCTCTGGAGTCCCAAAGCTTTAGAAATGGCTTTGGAACCTTTTCCAGACTGATAGATCTCAATGACTTTGTTTCTCATTTGTTCCTGAATTTCTTTGGATGGCAGCATGATGTCTAGCTTTGGAGGATCTTTTGGTCTACTTCACTTTGTCAGGCAGGTCCTATTTAAGTGATTTCTGATGGAGAACAGGTGTGGCAGTAATCAGGCCTGGATGTGGATAGAGAAACTGAACTCAGCTTTCCAAAGATGTGATAATCCACAGTTAATTTATGTTTTAACGGAGGGGGCAATCACTTTTTCACACAGAAACCATGGAGGTTTGGGTCCCCCCCCCCAATAAAAATCTTCTTTTAAAAACTGCATTTTCTCTTTACTTGTTTTATCTTTGACTCACATTAAAATTTGTTTGCTGATCTGAAACATTTAAGTGTGACAAACACACAGCTGTAACTGGTGTCCAGGCGTTACTGATGCGTGAATACAGCATGCTCACATGTGGTCCAGAAAGAACTCCTCTGGACCCACGTCTGGATTTTTTATATAATGGAGACAGGGGATGGGTCTAACACTTAGGCCCAATCCCAATTCTCTTTTTTACCCCGTCCTCTTGGCCCTTGCACTTAAAATGAAGCTACGAGGGGTAGGGGTGAAAGTGCGTGTGCACCTAAGCTGTGGTAGAGGGAAGGAGGGGGGAGGAGTAGGGAGACGTTTCTGCTCTGTTTCTGCAAAATATTATGTTGTGAAACAAACTTTTTGTTGCTTTTTCAGCTAGTAAATAATTATTTTGCCTCCAAAACTCTTTTCTCAGTGTTGTATTTGTTGTTTCATAGAAGTAAACAGCTGTTCAGATGATGAAGGCGTCACTAAAGTAAAAAAATATTGGCATCAAAGACACTTTTCCACTTGAAGCGGACGTCAGCATTCAAAGCTAGTTTTCTCAGCTTTTTGGTCAGAAACAGGCATTTTTGCTGCAACAAACCCATGTTCTACTGCAGATTACTAAAGAATGGAAAAAGCTAGAAACAAATGTTTGTTTCTGATAAAAGATGAGAGTCAAAGCTTTCCTTTGGTACATTTAGTGTTTGTATTGACATAGTAGTACACAATATTCTGTGGACCTCCCAAAATCAGTGAAAATGCTTAAAAATCCTGGTAATATGGAGCTCTGCTCGGAAAAGGACCGGCAGTCAATGAGTTAATGGCTGCCTGGCGTGGGGATGGACGTAACAAATGTCACAACTACATTTGCCACAACAACCTAATTAAACACATTAATGATGCATTAGGGCATTTGCTTTGTTGATGATCACTTTCTAGCATTTCTGCATCTAAAATACACAGTTCAGCTGATTTTTAGGCTGCTTACCAACGAGCCTCCTCAGCACATCTGCACCTCTCAGAAGCTCCTCGTTGGTGGTTCATGGATCTCCAAAGTGTTTAAATGACATTTTCACATTAACCTGTTTCAAGCTACAAAGTAACACAACACAGAGCACTTTATACTTTATTATTCTTTATTTAATTTATGTTATACATAGATTTTGTCATTTTATTGTATTTGTTTTTCTGGTATTAAATCTATACTCTTTATTTAGTTTGTCATGATTACTTCTCACAAGTGCTTCCGTGCATTTATTAGTGTAGGTCTGTTTTAATTGTCACAGGGTGGTTCCGTGTGATACCGGCTACTGCTGGAGAAAATGAAACCATTGCCCAGAGTGGTTATTAAAAGATTTATTTCAAACAAAAAAGAAATTTAAAAAAGAAAACCCTAGTCCAAGTGTGTCTCATTTATAGCAGACAGATGTAAGTATCACATGTCAAATTTAAGAGCTCGAGCACAAAGAACCGCTGAGTAACACTCGCTCAAACATCCCTGGCTTCCCCTAGTCCTATATGTGACGGTAAAACTTCTCCAATCGCTCCTATTCCAAAGTTGATGCTCATAAATGAGCCTAAAGGAGTACAGTGCAAGTTCCATCTTTTTTCCAGAAGTTCGCCCCCTCTGGCGACAAGTGGAAGTGACGCTAATGTCGTGCACACGCATGAGCTGCTTGGACTGCGTTGGTCTCTAATTTAACCACATTACAGTCAGTCTGAGCCCAGAGTTAGAGACACAATGTCTACTGAGGTAATAAAGTAATAAATCTGTAAGTTGTTTACGGTTTGATCATTGAATAAACTGACGGACTGTATGCTAACGGTAACAACAGGCTAATGTTGGTTTGTAGATCAAATATCTAAATTCACAGGCTGAGACCATGATTACCGTATGAAATTACGACATCCACTACATTTAACAAGTTGGCAAGAGTGTTTCTCTTCCCCAGGAACACTCGTGTGTCTGTCATACTGCTGCATTTACATGCTAACAACTTAGCATTGCAATTTTCTGCATCCTTATTTCCGTCATACATCATATTTACCTTGTTCATGAGAAGACAGCAACTGTGGGTCCGTTTTATTCAGACTGGATCGGAGCTCCCTCCAGTTAAAAAAAGCTGCCCGGTTGTTTACTCCCGTCTTACTTTGGTGCCGGTGTTGTGCTGAAACCCCCCCCCCCCCCCCCCCCCCCCCCCGCCGGGGGGACCGGTCAGACTCCAGTTTGGTTCTCTTCGTCTCACCAGACCAAACTTTTCTTCTTCATCTTCCTGGAGTCTGAGTTTGGGTCTGAAAAGGCTCCTGTTCTCCATCTTTTAGCAGCAGCAGTGTTGTCTCAGCATGCGCGGACCTGCGGTGGTGGAATACGACACCGGTGCAGCCAGACGAACCAGAACCTGCAGCTCGTCTCCCCCACAAGCCCCCCCTGGAGGCTTCGCACCCGAAACTCTGGCATTGAGCAGAAACAGTATCAGAGACACCGCAGTGAAGAAAGATCAGCTCATTCTACACATCAGCAGCTGTTAGAGCACGTGGAGGAAAGAAGAGATGGGAGTTAATATTTAAACTCAAGCAATGACCCTTAAATGCAGCTTTCAACTTAGACTGTTTTTGCTCCTAAGTCCACTATGAAGGGTGATGTTGGGACTGATTCTAAGAAGTCTGATGAATATGGCTCCTGGTCCTCGAGGGACGCTGTCCTGCAGGTCTGAGACAACAATGTGCAATAATTTCTTTCTGCAGCAATTTACCCACCAGTCTGTTATTTATTCATGAATGTCCTTTTACCAGTGATTCTGAACCATGAGGTCCAAGCTCGGGCCTCGAGTGCCACCTAGAGGGCCACGAAAAAACTTTCCTTTTCCACATGTGGGCCGTGAGGACCGTATATTTACACTGTTATTTATCACTGGATGAGTTGCAACGTAGCCTCCCCCCACCTGTTGGCGCTAATTTGTCAGAGTTCAACAAACAAGATAGACAGATAGATAGACCTTTAATTGTCCCCTTGGGGAAAGTCTTTTTCATGCACTGTCAGAACGCAGTACACTGTAGACAAACAGACACGCAAGACAACACATCGCAGATGATGATGAAGAGGAGCAGGATTATCGTTCTGAACTGTTGAGAGCAGCGATGGCAGAAGGGACAAAGCTTTTACTGAAGCATGCCGGCTTCCACCTCAGTGTCCTGTCCCTGCGGCCCGAGGGCAGCCGGCAAAAATGGCTGTTGAGGGGGTGGTCGGGGACACTGCTGACAGCAGGGCCAAGCATGTGATGGCTTTTTTGTTTCGGTGAGAGAGGTCCGTGGTGGGCAGGCTGATGATTTTGGATGCAGTGTTGGTGAGTTTATTCCTATTGGTGAAGGATAGTGTGTTAAAGTAATGGGGGGCACTAGAGAAGGATGGGTTGGATGATGCTGGTGTATAACCGAGAGGGCACGGAGCTGACGGAGGATGTGGAGTTTCTGCTGGGAACGTTTATGAATATTACTGACATGTTGCTCAAAGGTGAGTTTATTGTCCAGTGTGAGTCTAAGACATTTGAAGTGATTGACACGCTCCACTGTTTTATTATGTATGATGATGATGTATGATGTATACTGTGTTCGGGGTGTGTGGTTGGGTGTGAATGAGTAGTTCCTTGGTCTTGCCCACATTCAGCTCCAGAAGTTGTCAGAACACCACGTGATAAAGTGGGCGACAGCCTGATGGTCAGCAGTTATGGAGTTATTGTCTTGCAGTGTCGTCACAGTATTTGAAATATGTGGTGACAGGTGAGGAGCTGATGCAGTCATTGGTGTAGAGCAGGGGTGCCCAAGTCCAGTCCCCGAGAGCTACTATTCTGAACATTTTGGTAGCGTCCCTTCTCCAACACACCTGCACCAAATGAATGGCTCGTTACCAGGCCCCTGCCGAGCTGAGGCCCAATCCCAAACCGCCCCCTACACAACACCCCTTAACTATGAGTGTCACTCCCAGTGAAGTCCCTCTGGCAGCTGCAGAGGCGCTTTGATTGGAGGTGGAGGGTGTTAATGAGAACGAGACGCCCTCTTCCATCCACTTTGTTCTTGTTGAACCAGTTTTCATGGCGGGAAGCTGCAGCGGCGCGCGCGCCGCCGCCAGAGGGCAGCACCCCCCCACAAACCAGCTCCACCTGAATCTCATCAGTTGCCGCTCCAACATGGTCACGTGACCGCGTCCAGGTGCAAGTAATTACATCACGGTGGGAACGTTGATTCTGCGCAGTGTGAAGTTTAATTGCCCCCCCCCCCCCCATCAGAGCTGTCAAAACGGAGAAATGAGGACCAGGCGCGTGCGTGTTGGCGTTCAGCGCCGTGGAAACGGGGTTTTACTGAAGGAGCAGCCAGGGGGCGCCAGACCCCCCACAGGTGAGAAAAACCTGGACCTGGGGGTTGAGTGACGTCACGGTTCTCCTTCAGAACTGAAGATTTAAATGAATGAACCAGGTTTTAGACTTTGAACTGGTCCTGGACCAGTTCTGGACTTGGACCTGGTCCTGGTCCTAGATGTGGGCTATCGGAGGCGCATTTCTCATCAGGACTCATGATGGTCTGAACTGTGATTGTTCATGTGTTCTTAGAATTACCGGACTGTTCAGGTTCTGGTTTCGCGGCAAAAAAACAACAACAAAAAAACCCTCCTGGGTCAGAATTAACCCGTTATGGGTTGATTCTGACCCATAACGGGTTAATGTTATTTCTGACCCGCTGCTGGTTAAAAACGGACCAACCAAGAAAACTGGGTTATTTTTTTTGACCCAATCTTTCGGGTTAAATATTTGACCCAGATCGGGTTATGATTGTTTTAACCCAGAAATGAGTTGGTCCGTTTTTAACCAGTTTGACCCAGCAGGTTTCATGAAGTCCTGCTGGGACCTCAGAGGGTCTCCGACAACCAGACTGATGTTGAGCTGCTGGGGAGGGGTGGGGGTGGGGGGCGCTTTACTGCTCTGGAGGGAAGAAGCGGAGTAACACCCCCCTCTCATCTGCAGGAGGAGGCGCGCACGAGCTCCATCACCAGAAAGGAATGCAGAAACTATGTAAAAGTTTCCGAGTGTGAGCTGCGCGCGTGTCTGCGCAGCCTCTCAGAGCTCCGCATCACTGTTCTGGCCCAGCTGGATGTCGTAAGAGCCCCCCCCCCCCCCCCCCCCAGTTAAGTAGCGGCTGCGTGAGGACTCTTCCCACTTGGAAAAAGGCTCTCCGACGCGTCTGGGACCCCGGACCCGCAGAGATCTGGACCCGCAGAGTTCTGGACCGCAGAGTTCTGGACTGCAGAGATCTGGACCGCAGAGTTCTGGACTGCAGCATCGGACCTGGTTCTCCACCAGTTTCATCTTTCTCTGTTTTCCTCCAGAAACCAAAAGAAGCGCGACTTTCCTCCGCAGGTCAGTCTTCTCTCCTCCTCTCCAACATCTGCGCTGCGTAATTGCGCACAGCGCCAGACTTCCATTCTCCGCTTCTGAGCTGCGGGAATACTTCAGATGGAAATGTCGCACTCTGTGCGGGATATTTAGCGGACTAAACGCAGTTTTCCTTTAGAATAAAGTGAATTTTGCGGATTTCAGCTGCGGAATCTTGAACTTGTGACGTAACGACGTCCTGGTTGCTGGAAGCTTCATTCGCGGAGAAACGAGCTCGCTTTCCGCTTTTGAAGCTTTAAAAGACGCCCGCTCACATTTCAGCGCTGTGATTTGGCGCAAACGCGTCGCGCTGCGCTTCTAACCGCCTCCTGCGTTCCTCCCGCAGCTGCTGAAGATGAAGAGCAGGGTGTCTCTGGCGGCGGCGGCCCTCCTGGCGCTGCTGTTGTCCTCCGGAGCCCAGGAGCAAGGTAGACCCTCCTCATCCTCCCCTTCATCCTCCTCCTCTTCATCCTCTTCCTCCTCTCCTGTTCTGACTCTACAACCTGCAGCTGATGTTAAACTGAATAAAAGAACTGATGCAATGAAGGATGTGTGGAATGATTTTGTTTGTTTCAGGTTTTCAGAAAGTTGAAATAATTTCCTGAAATGAAGAAAAACTTGAAACGCGTCTAGAAATCTGTTAGTATGTCCAGCTTCATCTCTGAAAGATGATTTATTTATTAGTTTGTTAGTTTATTACATGTTCATGTTTCTGATGTTTCCATGTTTCCTCAGTTTGATCTAGTTTCTTCCAGAAGGAGGCGTCCTTCCTCAACTTTCTTCTTTTCTATAGCCCCCCCCCCCCCCCCCGCCCCTTCTTTCTTTTTCTCAAAAAAAGGAGAAAAAAAGAAAAGAAAGCGGCGCGCGGCCAACTTTCCCTCCTGACAGAACGGAAAGACGAAATATGAGTTTGACATTATTTTCCAGTGGTTTTAGAGGAGAGACCTGGCTCACTGCAGTAAAAACTGCACACTGTAAATTTAATAGAATATCTAGAATAAGAACTTCATTTAACTTAGTTGTTAGTGAAACTCATTTTAAATAAGTTGTAAGACCTTTGGAGGGCAACGTGCTCGATAACTTAAAGGGGAATTTATCTTTTTTTTTTAACCTGGGGTGGGTCTTCATTCGTCCTTTCATATATATTCTGAAATAGCACGAGAACTCGCAGCAAAATACTGGTTGGGGCGTGAGTTATCATGTGATCATTAACGTCAAACCACCAGTAAGGGATGCAAGTTTATCGCACGATAAATCACGTCAGACCACCAGTGGGGGACGCGAGTTATCGTGCCATCATTTATGTCAGACCACCAGTGGGGGAGGCCAGTTATAGTAGTATATCGATAGTTTATCGTCAAACCACCGGTGGGGGACAGGAATTATCGCGTGAAAATTCATGTCAGACCACCGGTGGTCTGATTTGAATTATCACGCGATAACTCCCGTCAAACCAGCTGTGGGGGAAGCGAGTTATCGCGCGATAATTCATGTCAAACCACCGGTGGGGGACGCGAATTATCGCGTGAAAATTCATGTCAGACCACCGGTGGTCTGATTTGAATTATCACACGATTACTCCCGTCAAACCAGCGGTGGGGGAAGCAAGTTATTGCACAATAATTCACGTAAGAACATCAGTGGGGGAAGCGAGTCATTGCGAGATAGTTCATTGTCAAACCACCGGTGGGGGACGCAAGTTATCGCTTGATAATTCACGTCAGACCACCGGTGGGAGACGCGAGCCATCGCACGATAGTTCATCGTCAAATCACCGGTGGGGGACGCAAGTTATCGCTTGATAATTCACGTTAAACCACCGGTGGGGGATGCAAGTTATTGCGCGATAATACACGTCAAACCGCAGGTTGGGGGAAACGAGTTATTGTGCGATAATTCACGTCAAACCGCAGGTGGGGGATGCGAGTTATCACGTGATAATTCACGTCAAACAGCAGGTGGGGGATGCGAGTTATCGCGTGAAAATTAAAGTCAAACAGCAGGTGGGGGATGCGAGTTATCACGTGATAATTCACGTCAAACAGCAGGTGGGGGATGCGAGTTATCGCTTGAAAATTAAAGTCAAACAGCAGGTGGGGGATGCACGTTATCGCACAATAATTCGCATCCAACAGCAGGTGGGGGATGCGAGTTATCGCGTGATAATTCACGTCAAACCGCAGGTGGGGGATGCGAGTTATCGCGTGATAATTCAAGTCAAACAGCAGGTGGGGGATGCGAGTTATCGCACAATAATTCGCATCCAACAGCAGGTGGGGGATGCGAGTTATCGCGGGATAATTCCCGGCAAACCACTGGTGGGGGATGCGAGTGATTGCGCGATAATTCACGTCAAACCGCAGGTGGGGGATGCGAGTTATCACGTGATAATTCACGTCAAACAGCAGGTGGGGGATGCGAGTTATCACGTGATAATTCACGTCAAACAGCAGGTGGGGAATGCGAGTTATCGCGTGAAAATTAAAGTCAAACAGCAGGTGGGAGATGCGAGTTATCACATGATAATTCACGTCAAACAGCAGGTGGGGGATGCGAGTTATCGCGTGATAATTCAAGTCAAACAGCAGGTGGGGGATTCGAGTTATCACGTGATAATTCACGTCAAACAGCAGGTGGGGGATGCGAGTTATCACGTGATAATTCACGTCAAACAGCAGGTGGGGAATGCGAGTTATCGCGTGAAAATTAAAGTCAAACAGCAGGTGGGGGATGCGAGTTATCACATGATAATTCACGTCAAACCGCAGGTGGGGGATGCGAGTTATCGCGTGATAATTCAAGTCAAACAGCAGGTGGGGGATGCGAGTTATCACGTGATAATTCACGTCAAACAGCAGGTGGGGGATGCGAGTTATCGCGTGATAATTAAAGTCAAACAGCAGGTGGGGGATGCGAGTTATCACGTGATAATTCACGTCAAACAGCAGGTGGGGGATGCGAGTTATCGCACAATAATTCGCATCCAACAGCAGGTGGGGGATGCGAGTTATTGCGTGATAATTCACGTCAAACAGCAGGTGGGGGATGCGAGTTATCGCGTGATAATTCAAGTCAAACAGCAGGTAGGGGATGCGAGTTATCGCACAATAATTCACATTCAACAGCAGGTGGGGGATGTGAGTTATCGCGGGATAATTCACGGCAAACCACTGGTGGGGGATGCGAGTTATTGCGCGATAATTCACGTCAAACCGCAGGTGGGGGATTCGAGTTATCACGTGATAATTCACGTCAAACAGCAGGTGGGGGATGCGAGTTATCACGTGATAATTCACGTCAAACAGTAGGTGGGGGATGCGAGTTATCACACAATAATTCGCATCCAACTGCAGGTGGGGGATGCGAGTTATTGTGCAATAATTCACGTCAAACCGCAGGTGGGGGATGCGAGTTATCACGTGATAATTCAAGTCAAACAGTAGGTGGGGGATGCGAGTTATTGCGCGATAATTCACGTCAAACCGCAGGTGGGGGATGCGAGTTATCGCGTGATAATTCAAGTCAAACCGCAGGTGGGGGATGCGAGTTATCGCACAATAATTGCATCCAACAGCAGGTGGGGGATGCGAGTTATCGCACAATAATTGCATCCAACAGCAGGTGGGGGATGCGAGTTATCGCACAATAATTGCATCCAACAGCAGGTGGGGGATGCGAGTTATCACGTGATAATTCACGTCAAACAGCAGGTGGGGGATGCGAGTTATCGCGTGATAATTCAAGTCAAACCGCAGGTGGGGGATGCGAGTTATCGCACAATAATTGCATCCAACAGCAGGTGGGGGATGCGAGTTATCGCACAATAATTGCATCCAACAGCAGGTGGGGGATGCGAGTTATCACGTGATAATTCACGTCAAACAGCAGGTGGGGGATGCGAGTTATCGCGTGATAATTCACGTCAAACCGCAGGTGGGGGATGCGAGTTATCGCGTGATAATTCAAGTCAAACCGCAGGTGGGGGATGCGAGTTATCGCACAATCATTGCATCCAACAGCAGGTGGGGGATGCGAGTTATTGCGCGATAATACACGTCAAACCACCGGTGGGGGATGCGAGTTATTGCGTGATAATTCACTTCAAACTGCAGGTGGGGGATGCGAGTTATTGCGTGATAATTCACGTCAAACCACCGGTGGGGGACACGAGTTATTGCACAATAATTCACGTCAGACCATGGTGGGGGAAGCCAGTTATCGCGTGATAATTCATGTCAAACCACCTGCGGGGGATGGGAGTTATTGCGTGATTTGGTGTCAGACACTCGTTGAGACTATCCAAGCTCTTCAGCATGTTTTTAGGGTGAACTTAGACGCGGGGGCCAGTTAACATTAGCTGGGCTGCTAGCTGCTGCTAGGCTGCCTGCCTTGATAAATACTGGAGCTATCTAGAAAATTCACAGCCCAGGTTAAAAAAAAAAGAGAAATTTCCCTTTAATACTCTTCAGTTGATTCATTTTAATTAAACTGAGTTAGGGAAATTAGTGATGGTGAGAGAGCAGGTTTCCCACAATGCAGTTCACTTCTTTTAACAATAATATGCATACCCTTGTCAAATGAGGTGTTACTTAAATTTTTTTGCTGGTTCGTTGTTGTTTTCACGAGGTCATGATTCATTGCTGGAGAGCGAAGTATGTTTATGGAAGCAATAGGTATTCTCTTGTTTCAAAGTTGGTGTATTTAACAGTCTTAGATTCTCAAAACACAAAATAACGACCTCTAAATTACATCATCGGTCAAGTTTTACAGTATCATTTTAACAAAAAAGACCCACCTGAAAATGTAATAAATTTCCAATGTAATAAGGTATTACAGTATCGGTAAAAATGTTATTAATATCAGTCAGAATATATTATTATATTACTGGGGTTTATTACATTTTCAGTAGTGTTACTTAATACTGAATTTTTTTGAGGCAAGTTTGTGTAAATTTTCAAGTAAAGTCAACTAGTTAGATTTTACAGTGCAGTGAAACGGTCCTCCTCTCCTCCTTGACCTCCTGTGACCCCCCCGCGGGGCCCGCAGGGTCAGGCCTCAGTAACGGGGTCATATCTGGGAATAGTTCGACATGCTGGGGCCGCGGTAAGAGCCTGGAGATGGTCGTAAACCAGCAGGAGGACAGAGACCGTAAAGATCCCGTTCAGGACAAAAACCTGTAAAACGTGCGTGAAGTTTCGGGTCTTCGGTTCTGACCCGGATGGAAACAGAAGCAGCCTGCAGACCCCAAAATATCGACCAGGTTGGTGGTCCCTCCATCTGTGACGTCCTGTGGTCCTTCAGTTAAACCGGACCAGGTCTCCGGACCCGGTCTCGGCTTTATGACGATATTTTACTGTGATACTCTTCACTCACGACCCGGTTGGTGGTTCTAATCCAGGCAGATCGTGATGTCATAGCTAGATGACCTGAGATTTTATCCAAGTGTAAGTTGAGGAAGCTGCAGATGAAGTAGGGGTGGGAAAAAAATCAGCCCACTGAAATATCTCAATTTTTTCATTTGGCAATATCGCATCGATATTCATAAACACTGTGTTGATGTATTTCACTTAAGAAATCTTGTGAGATTTAACGTTCTGTTACGAAATCACACAAGATTTTGTGAACTCTTGTAAGATTTTATCATTCTGTTACACAATTACGTGATTTTTTGAGAATTCTTGCAATATATCAGATCGATATTTAAAAACGCAGTATTGATCTATTTTACTTTAAAAAATCGCGCAAGATGTAATCGTTCTGTTAAGAAATAACGCAAGATTTCGTGGATTCTCGTGAGATTTTATCGTTCTGTCACAAAATCACGCAAGATTTCGTGACCTCTCACAAGGTTTTCATATGTCGATATCATATTGATCTGTTTTTCTAAAGAAATTTGGCGATATTTTATCATTCTGTTACAAAATCACACAAGATTTTGTGAATTCTTGAGAGATTTTATAGTTCTGTTGTGAAATTACATGAGATTTTGTGAATTTTAGCAAGATTTTCATTTGTCAATATCCTATCGATATTTAAAACGCTGTATTGATCTATTTTACCACAGATATCTCGTGAGATTTTGTGAATTCTTGCGAGATTTCATCGTTCTGTTACGAAATCTCGTGGGACTTTGTTAGTAAAATAGATCGATACTGCGTTTTTGAATATCAATATATTGGCATATGAAAATATCATGAAATTTCAGTGTACTGATATTTTTTCCCACTCCAAAGATGAAATGTCTCCATCAACGATGAGGAACAGTTAGATGAAGATTATAAAACCAAACGCAGCTCAGAGCAGGAAAGTTGGACGGACAGTTTTCACTTCTCAGTCAACAAATTCCACAAAAAGACCAAAATCAGCACGAAAGTCTTCCTGAGATCATTTATCACCGTGATAAACAAGAAAACCAGATTTTTTTTCATTCAGCATTACATATAAACTCCAGCAGATATCCATTCGCCAAAGAAAATAGTCCTAGGTTGTAAGTCTTTAGAGTTCTGCTTCATATCTGAGCTTTTTGTGGGATTTATTGACTCAGGAATGTTTTAATTTAAAGGAAATTTAATTTCTCCTGTTCAGTAATTATTTGGTTTAAGTGAGCTGAAGCAGATTATCAGCTGCATGTTCGCTGATGCTAATCTCATGTTAGAGCTAAATGAAACTCTTCAAAGCAGTGGTTTTCCAACTGGGGTCGCGACCCACATGTGGGCTACGTGATCATTTCAGGGGGTCACAAGATTATTGTGGAATTAAAAATAGAGCTTAAAAGGCTGGGAAAGAATATCGATACACTGAAATATTGCAATATTTTCATATGCTGATATCATATCAATATTTAAAAACGCAGTATTTATGTATTTCACTAAAGAAATCTCACAAGATTTTGTTCTTCTGTTACGAAATCTCATGGGTTTTTGTGAAATTTGTTGATAAAATAGATCAATATTGTATTTTTAAACATCAATATGAAATCTGGATATGAAAATATCGCAATATTTCAGTGTATCGATACTTTTCCCAGTCCTAAGAGCTTAGATAAATCAAATAAATATGTGATTTTTGGCGCTAGCAATATTAATACGTAAGAAAGATCGATACATTGGCTGGCCAATTTTTTAGGCCGAATTTTTTTGATAGTATCGGCATCTACGACAGATAATTTACATACTTTTTGTTGGGTTTAACAATTCACGGTTTCTGATTTGATTCATGGACAATATTGGTTTATTTAGAACGAGATGATTCAATTCAGGGACTTGAAAACGAATCAGAAACCATGAAGCATGATGTAAATGACATTGTGTTTTAACCACAATTGTTACTGTAATTGTTACACCCCTTATATATATAGATATAGATATAGATAGATAGATAGATAGATAGATAGATAGATAGATAGATAGATAGATAGATATAACATGTTTCATGTTTCTATTTAATATTTGTTAACAATTAGACTGTTTTTTTAAATGTATATTTATTTGAAGTGCTTTGCTCTTTACGGAAGAGTATTGGGGCCACTGAAGAAAAAAAATAAAATTGTGAGAAAAAGTCAGAATTCTGACTTTTTTCTCAGAAATTGAAAAAAAAAAAAATCTCCCGATTTGTTGTTGTTGTTGTCAATGTTCTTGATTGAACTGAATTATATATTTTTTTCTTTTCTGGCCCTAATCCTCTTCCGTAGTTCTTTTTTTATATTAAAAGATTTGTAAAATTACTTTTTATAGTATCCTTTATAATGTTAATTTGGGAGTCAAATGCCTTATTGGCTCCAAATATCAGCAAGTTGAAAGGATAGGAAAAATATTGATCCACTGAAATATCGCAATATTTTCATAAGCTTATGTCATATGGATATTTAAAAATGCAGTAACGATCTATTTTACGAATGAAATCTTGCGAGATTTTGTCATTCTGTTACAAATCTTGCGAAATTACGCAAGAGAACGATTAAATCTCACAAGATTTTAGTGGTAAAATCAATCAATTTCACTTATTTAAAAAATATCAATATGAAATCTGCATATGAAAATATCGCAATATTTCAGTGTATCAGTATTTTTTTCCCAGCCATAGCAAGTGAGAGAAACTGATTTTGCGCATCTAGGCGTCCAGCAATCCACCAGAAAACTTTGTTCCTCCTTATTTATTTGGCTGGGAAAAATATTGATACACTGAAATATTGCGATATTTTCATATGCAGATTTCGTAGTGATATTTAAAAACATGATATTGATCTATTTTACCAACAAAATCTTATGAGATTTCATATTTCTTATGAAATCTCACAAGATTTCACGAAAACCAACAACATTTCACAACAGTGACGAAATCTCATGAGATCTCATGAAAACTTGTGAGATTTCATAACAGCCACAAAATCTTGTGAGATTTGGGTTGTAAAGTAGATTGAAACAGCATTTTAACATATCGATATGATATCAACATATAAAAATATCGCGATATTTCAGTGCATCAATTTTTTTCCCCAGCACACTGAACACCGCTGCTTTGACCTCAGGCATCTCTGAGATGAGTTTGCATGTTCGCATAAATAAACTTTCTTTATTTTAGCTAGCTCAGGAAGCTGTCGCGCCCCAACCTGAAGAATATCACGGTAAAATATCCCTCCATCTGTGGTCCCGTGTGTACATGGAAGCCTTTTTGTCTCCAAGTTGTTCCTAACAACTTTCCATGTACAAGTGCACGCTGCTGCGTGCTGGAATCACACGTCTGTCTGTCTGTCTGCTGATGACATCATCGGTTCTTAAACCAGCGCAGGGCGAGGATGATGATGATGATGAGTTTCCACAAAATGGGTGATGTTTAGGGTGGGAGGAGCAGTTTAAGAACCGCTGGTGCAGATTTGACCTGGAACAGCAGAAAAGACGTGCACGTGCACGTCTTTTACGAGGTTTGCAATGGAGCCGACGAATGCGATGCTCGGACCTTCATCCATTGTATAATCGGTCGAGTCAACGCCGTGGATGAGCTGGACGGTCTGTGGTCGTCCACGCTGGCGGGATGGGATCGTCACCTGCCAGGTGAGCTGTGAGGAAGCAGGCGGGCCGAAGGATCCTCGCTCTATCTGTCGAGACCAAACAAATATTCTCTAATCATCTTATTTAGCAAGAAAAATTAAAGAGGAAAAACTCATATTTCACCAAATTATTCCGATTTAGTAGCAAGGGATGGACGATACCAAAGTTTCTCCTGTCCATACGATACCAGTACACTCTAAAAATTAGTTGTTTAATCAGAATACCATTACAGTCCTCAAAATTATTCATACCCTCCAATTACAGAAAAGGCTAAATTCACTATTGTAAATTTACCATTTACCGCCACCATGTGACACAGAAGCTAGAATCCGATAGGCTACCACCATCATGTGATATAGAAGATAGAATCCGATAGGCTACCACTATCATGTCATACAGAAGCTGGTATCTGATAGGCTACCACTATCATGTGATATAGAAGCTAGAATCTGATAGGCTACCACCATCATGTGACACAGAAGCTAGAATCTGATAGGCTACCACCATCATGTGATATAGAAGCTGGAATCTGATAGGCTACCACCATCATGTGATACAGAAGCTAGAATCTGATAGGCTACCACCATCATGTGATACAGAAGCTAGAATCTGATAGGCTACCACCATCATGTGATATAGAAGCTGGAATCTGATAGGCTGCAACCATCATGTGATATAGAAGCTAGAATCTGATAGGCTACCACCATCATGTAATACAGAAGCTAGAATCTGATAGGCTACCACCATCATGTGTCACAGAAGCTAGAATCTGATAGGCTACCACCATCATGTGACACAGAAGATAGAATCTGATAGGCTACCACCATCATGTGTCACAGAAGCTAGAATCTGATAGGGTACCACCATCATGTCATACAGAAGCTAGAATCTGATAGGCTACCACCATCATGTGATATAGAAGATAGAATCTGATAGGCTACCACCATCATGTGATACAGAAGCTAGAATCTGATAGGCTACCACCATCATGTGATATAGAAGATAGAATCTGATAGGCTACCACCATCATGTGATATAGAAGATAGAATCTGATAGGCTACCACCATCATGTGATATGGAAGATAGAATCTGATAGGCTACCACCATCATGAGATATAGAAGATAGAATCTGATAGGCTACCACCATCATGTGATACAGAAGCTAGAATCTGATAGGCTACCACCATCATGTGATATAGAAGATAGAATCTGATAGGCTACCACCATCATGTGATACAGAAGCTAGAATCTGATAGGCTACCACCATCATGTGATATAGAAGATAGAATCTGATAGGCTACCACCATCATGTGATATAGAAGATAGAATCTGATAGGCTACCACCATCATGTAATATATAAGCTAGAATCTGATAGACTACCACCATCATGTGACACACAAGCTAGAATCTGATAGGCTACCACCATCATGTCATACAGAAGCTAGAATCTGATAGGCTACCACCATCATGTCATACAGAAGCTAGAATCTGATAGGCTACCACCATCATGTGTCACAGAAGCTAGAATCTGATAGGCTACCACCATCATGTGACACAGAAGATAGAATCTGATAGGCTACCACCATCATGTGTCACAGAAGCTAGAATCTGATAGGGTACCACCATCATGTCATACAGAAGCTAGAATCTGATAGGCTACCACCATCATGTGATATAGAAGATAGAATCTGATAGGCTACCACCATCATGTGATACAGAAGCTAGAATCTGATAGGCTACCACCATCATATGACACACAAGCTAGAATCTGATAGGCTACCACCATCATGTCATACAGAAGCTGGTATCTGATAGGCTACCACCATCATGTGACACAGAAGCTAGAATCTGATAGGCTACCACCATCATGTGACACAGAAGCTAGAATCTGATAGGCTACCACCATCATGTGACACAGAAGCTAGAATCTGATAGGCTACCACCATCATGTGATACAGAAGCTAGAATCTGATAGGCTACCACCATCATGTGTCACAGAAGCTGGTATCTGATAGGCTACCACCATCATGTGATACAGAAGCTAGAATCTGATAGGCTACCACCATCATGTGTCACAGAAGCTGGTATCTGATAGGCTACCACCATCATGTGTCACAGAAGCTAGAATCTGATAGGGTACCACCATCATGTCATACAGAAGCTAGAATCTGATAGGCTACCACCATCATGTGATATAGAAGATAGAATCTGATAGGCTACCACCATCATGTGACACAGAAGCTAGAATCTGATAGGCTACCACCATCATGTGATACAGAAGCTAGAATGTGATAGGCTACCACCATCATGTGACACAGAAGCTAGAATGTGATAGGCTACCACCATCATGTGATATAGAAGATAGAATCTGATAGGCTACCACCATCATGTGATATAGAAGATAGAATCTGATAGGCTACCACCATCATGTGATATGGAAGATAGAATCTGATAGGCTACCACCATCATGTGATATAGAAGATAGAATCTGATAGGCTACCACCATCATGTGATATAGAAGCTAGAATCTGATAGACTACCACCATCATGTGACACACAAGCTAGAATCTGATAGGCTACCACCATCATGTGATATAGAAGATAGAATCTGATAGGCTACCACCATCATGTGATATAGAAGATAGAATCTGATAGGCTACCACCATCATGTGATATAGAAGATAGAATCTGATAGGCTACCACCATCATGAGATATAGAAGATAGAATCTGATAGGCTACCACCATCATGTGATACAGAAGCCAAAATCTGATAGGCTACCACCATCATGTGATATAGAAGCTAGAATCTGATAGGCTACCACCATCATGTGATACAGAAGCTAGAATCTGATAGGCTACCACCATCATGTGATATAGAAGATAGAATCTGATAGGCTACCACCATCATGTGATACAGAAGCTAGAATCTGATAGGGTACCACCATCATGTCATACAGAAGCTAGAATCTGATAGGCTACCACCATCATGTGATATAGAAGATAGAATCTGATAGGCTACCACCATCATGTAATATATAAGCTAGAATCTGATAGACTACCACCATCATGTGACACACAAGCTAGAATCTGATAGGCTACCACCATCATGTCATACAGAAGCTAGAATCTGATAGGCTACCACCATCATGTCATACAGAAGCTGGTATCTGATAGGCTACCACCATCATGTGACACAGAAGCTAGAATCTGATAGGCTACCACCATCATGTGACACAGAAGCTAGAATCTGATAGGCTACCACCATCATGTAATATAGAAGATAGAATCTGATAGGCTACCACCATCATGTGATACAGAAGCCAGAATCTGATAGGCTACCGCCATCATGTGACACAGAAGCTAGAATCTGATAGGCTACCACCATCATGTGACACAGAAGCTAGAATCTGATAGGCTACCACCATCATGTGACACAGAAGCTAGAATCTGATAGGCTACCACCATCATGTGATATAGAAGATAGAATCTGATAGGCTACCACCATCATGTGATACAGAAGCCAGAATCTGATAGGCTACCGCCATCATGTGACACAGAAGCTAGAATCTGATAGGCTACCACCATCATGTGATACAGAAGCTAGAATCTGATAGGCTACCACCATCATGTGTCACAGAAGCTGGTATCTGATAGGCTACCACCATCATGTGTCACAGAAGCTAGAATCTGATAGGGTACCACCATCATGTCATACAGAAGCTAGAATCTGATAGGCTACCACCATCATGTGATACAGAAGCTAGAATCTGATAGGCTACCACCATCATGTGATACAGAAGCTAGAATGTGATAGGCTACCACCATCATGTGATATAGAAGATAGAATCTGATAGGCTACCACCATCATGTGATACAGAAGCTAGAATGTGATAGGCTACCACCATCATGTGATATAGAAGATAGAATCTGATAGGCTACCACCATCATGTGATATAGAAGATAGAATCTGATAGGCTACCACCATCATGTGATATGGAAGATAGAATCTGATAGGCTACCACCATCATGTGATATAGAAGATAGAATCTGATAGGCTACCACCATCATGTGATATAGAAGCTAGAATCTGATAGACTACCACCATCATGTGACACACAAGCTAGAATCTGATAGGCTACCACCATCATGTCATACAGAAGCTGGTATCTGATAGGCTACCACCATCATGTGACACAGAAGCTAGAATCTGATAGGCTACCACCATCATGTGGCACAGAAGCTAGAATCTGATAGGCTACCACTATCATGTGACACAGAAGCTAGAATCTGATAGGCTACCACCATCATGTGATACAGAAGCTAGAATCTGATAGGCTACCACCATCATGTGTCACAGAAGCTGGTATCTGATAGGCTACCACCATCATGTGATACAGAAGCTAGAATCTGATAGGCTACCACCATCATGTGTCACAGAAGCTGGTATCTGATAGGCTACCACCATCATGTGTCACAGAAGCTAGAATCTGATAGGGTACCACCATCATGTCATACAGAAGCTAGAATCTGATAGGCTACCACCATCATGTGATATAGAAGATAGAATCTGATAGGCTACCACCATCATGTGACACAGAAGCTAGAATCTGATAGCTACCACCATCATGTGATACAGAAGCTAGAATGTGATAGGCTACCACCATCATGTGACACAGAAGCTAGAATGTGATAGGCTACCACCATCATGTGATATAGAAGATAGAATCTGATAGGCTACCACCATCATGTGATATAGAAGATAGAATCTGATAGGCTACCACCATCATGTCATTCAGAAGCTGGTATCTGATAGGCTACCACCATCATGTGACACAGAAGCTAGAATCTGATAGGCTACCACCATCATGTGATACAGACTCCCATGTTATAATAGGAAATCCACACAGAAATAACCTCATTAACAGCAGAAATAAACGTTTTATTGCAGAAATAAATACGTTAACAGCAGAATTGTGGATATCTGAAAAACTTTCCTGTATTCACTTGTGTTTGTTTCCAAGTACACAAGAAAGAAAATGTAGTTCTGAAATATACGTTTATGAAGTATTAACTGGTTTTCAGTAGAATATCCTGTATTCAGAGTTAATGTGAATAAGTAATACCAGATTAGATGCTGGTTCTGATTCGGCCTTCGTCAGCTTCTATCACAGTTTCCTGAGCTTCCCGCCGGTGTGTGTGTTTCTGTGTGTGTGTGTTGTTGCTGTCTCGTCTCCTTTCAACAGTGAACTGATGTAACTTCTACCTGGAAGTGTTGACTGTTGGGAGGTCTGTGTTTATTATAACCCCCCCTCTCCCTCCAGGATTAACGTGCTGATGTCTTCTCTCTGCAGTCGACCCCCCGGCAGATCTAAAGTTTAAGATTTTGAATGAGAACACGGTGCAGATGACGTGGAGCCGACCGCAGGCCAGGATTCAGGGCTACAGAGTCCGAGTGACGTCAGACTCAGGTGGGTGCTTATTAGAGCAGCGAGTCACGTCCTGCACGCGCTTAACAAGAGGTCCTCCGCCTGGAGGCCGCGCACCCCCCACAATTATCCCCGCATCTCTGCAGACGCTCCGCTGCAGCAGCTTCATGCTGACATGAAGAGCTGGAAAATGTGACGGTGCGTCTGCAGGTAATTATCTGCTGCTGCTTTAACACATCTGTCACACTGCAGCAGCTTCAGGAACGGCGGCCGCATTCCGCTTTTAATAAGCCAAAATACCTTCACGTGCTGGGCATGCTCAGAAACGACCCCTGACGCCGGTGGGGTTACAGTTTTCTGCCCGAGACCCAAGGTTTAGGGACTATTAAAGGTACAGTGTGTAAAAAATCAAAGGTCAATGGCAGAAAAATGTGACATACTGTATAATTCAAAACTGTTTCTGTTGATGTGTAATCGTTGCGCTACAACAGCTGTTATATGTTTATTTTCTTAGAATGAGTCATTTATATCTACTAACTGGGGCTGTACATATGGAGGCTGCCATATTTGTTCCACTATTTTTTACTATGGATGCAAAATATCACTGAAATATCACAATATTTTCATTGGCTTATTTGGCTGATTAACATTTAAAAGCGCAGTATCAGTGTATTTCATTAGCGAAATCTTGTGATGTTTCATCGTTCTGTTACAAAATCTTGCAAGAATTCACAAAAATGTTGAGATATTTTCATATGCTGATATCATATTGACATTTAAAAATGTGGTATCGTTCTATTTTACTTACAAAATCTTATGATATTTCATGGTTCTGTTATGAAATCTTGGGAAAATTCACAAAATATCGTGAGATTTTGTAACAGAACAATGAAATCTCGCAAGATTTTGTAAGTAAAATTGATCGATACCGTGTTTTTAAATATAAATATGATATCAGCATATGAAAATATTGCGATATTTCAGTGTATTGATAGTTTTTCCCACCCCTATTTTTCAAAGTGACTTTTTGTTGTTTTTTTTGCAAAGAAACAAAACAACAACAAAAACAAAACTGCTGTTTGCAATGACTGCTTATTTTTTTCAGCTTTAATATCGGTATCAATATCGGTTACGGTCACAAGAGTTTGGCATATCGGATATTGGCCAAAATCCCACTATCGCGCATCCCCAATTTTTACAATGGTGTCCCTAAATTGACAAAACACTGTGTGTGAAGTGAGAACTCTGAACGTTAAAACTGCTGTAGCAGCTTTGTTTAATGGGAGTTAGAGACTGTTTGGGATCAGTAGTCATAAAAGACATAAAAAGTAGTTCCTCATAGTCCAGTCATAGCTGCACCTGAGACCTCTGATACACTCACAGTTACATGAAACTGATCATGACGTTCCGATTTGATCTCATCGCATCGCAAACTTGGAAAGTTTGACGGAAAAAGCAGATTTTCACAATTTTATTTAAAGGTGATAAGTATAATTTTTCATCAATAAATAAATAATTAAATAAATAAACGAAATAATCCATGTTTGAATGGATAAGTGAATGAATGAATAAACAAATAAATAGAATTAATGGATAAATTAAATGAATGAATGAATGAATGATTGAATGGATAAATTGAATGAATGAATAAATTAAATGAATGAATAAATAAATGAATAAATTAAATGGATAAAATAATGAATAAATGAATTGACTAAATTGAACGAATGAATTAATAAATAAATTAAATTAAATAATGGATCTATGAATGAATGAATGAATTGAATGAATGCATGCATTAAATAAACTGAATGAATAAAATAATGAAAAAAAAAAAAAAAATAAATGACAAAATTAAATGAACAAATGAATAAATAAATGAATAAATTGAATCAATAAATAAATTTAATGAACAGAATTATGAATAAATTAATTGAATGAATGAATAAATAAATTAATGAATGAATGCATGCATAAAAAATTAAATGAAGAAAATAATGAATAAATGAAAAAATTAAATGACTAAATTAAATGAATGAATGAATGAATAAATATATGAATGAATGAATAAATTAATTGAATGAATGAATAAATAAATTAATGAATGAATGCATGCATAAAAAATTAAATGAAGAAAATAATGAATAAATGAAAAAATTAAATGACTAAATTAAATGAATGAATGAATGAATGAATGAATGAATGAATGAATGAATGAATGAATGAATGAATGAATGAATGAATAATCCATCCAGAGAACATCTGGAAGGGTCCAGGGGCCCAAATTCTATAGCATATAAAGGAATTTAAACTTGTGAGTTTACAAGTTAAAGGAATTAAACTTGTAACTTTAAAGGAGAAAACATTGGCAGATATTTGACTGTTTCATCAGTTAGATTTGTCCTTAAACGCATCAGGAAGCCTTTTGTTGGTGTAAATCAGTGGGATTATGAACAGGAATTATGAAATGATATCAAGCTGGCAGCTTAAACTGATCTGTGGCATCGTTTACAGCCTGTTCCATCAGGTTTAGTCAGAATAAAACTGATCTCTGTCGTCAAGTTAAACTTGAACACGACATCAGAGACATGTTTGCAGAACTGTTTGGGACGTGACAGCTATTGTTTAGAAATTTGTCTTAAAGAAAAACAAGAACAACAACAGCAACAGTTTTTACTCCTAATCGTTTCTTATTTAACTGTTATAATAAAGTAATCTGAATTATTACTGCGGTATTGTTATGATAATCCTGCTTTGGCTACATAAATGAACCGGTTCAGTTTTCTATGAGTTTGATTTGGCTGAATTTCTGCTGTGTGACAAATTTGACACCATAGTTTTAGTTTTAGAATTCAGATTTTTAAAACATTAAATTATGATCATGTTAATAATAAATAACCGATTAAACAGAAAACTGAGGAACAAGAAATCTGAATAAATAAAAATTAACTTTTTCACATTTATATGTCTTAAAAATGTCATAAATGTTAAAATATTTCACAAAGACGTAAATCTGATTAATGTACATCTGAACAACCTGAACCTTTTTATTATTATCATGTTTTTGTTTTGCAGTTTGTGAGTTATTTCTTTAGGTGTTTCTTCTTCTTCAGATTTATTCTCTAGTTTAATCTGTTCATTTCAGCAATGAAACGTCTCCTGATTTTCTCTCTGACTCCGTGTTTTCGTGCAGAAGCAACAAAAGAGTTTTCTCTGCCTCCATCCGTGAGCAAGTTCACCATCCCAGACCTGAGTCCTGACGTGGACTACGATGTTCTGATCAGTGCCTACGCCGGACCCGAGGAGAGCCTCCCCGTCTCTCGCCAGATCACCAGTGAGTCCCCAGATTCCCAAATGTTCACCGTTTACCAGGATGTTCCTCTCGCAGTAACCCACCCTGGTCTAGCTGAGGACCACAGAGGTCTGGATCCAGTTTTCAGAAACAGCATTTTCCGGAACGCTGCTTCAGAGGTTGAGCTGAAAATAAAGTTCATTAAGTTAATCGTTCAGAAAAAATGCAAATGAGTTCAGCTAACTGGTAGCAAGGGTGTAACGATACATCGATTTACATCAATAAAACAGGAAACTGGGCTTGAGGAACGAGATAAAATGTAAAACTGATGTCAAGGAATTAATAAAATGGGAAACTGATGTCAGGGAACGGGATTAAACAAGAAACTGGTGCGAGGGAACAGGGTAAAGGGGGAAACTGATGTCAGGAAACAGGATAAAACGGGAAACTGACGACAGGGAACAGGAAACCACGGGAAACTGGTGTCAGGGACCGGGATAAAATGGGAAACTGATTTCAGGGAACGGGATAAAACAGGAAACTGATGTCAGGGAACAGGATAAAATGGAAAGCTGATGACCGAAACAGGATAAAATGGGAAACTGATTTCAGGGAACAGGTTAAAATGGGAAACTCATTTCAGGGAACAGGTTAAAATGGGAAACTGATTTCAGGAAACGTGGTGAAATGGGAAACTGATGTCAGGAAACAGGGTGAAATGGGAAATTGATGACAGTGAATAGGATAAAATGGGAAACTGATTCGGGGAATGGGATAAAATGGGAAACTGTGGTCAGGTAACGGGATAAAATGAAAAACTGATTTCAGGGAACGGGATATAAATGGGAAACTGATGTCAGGGAACAGAATAAAATGGGAAACTCATTCCAGGCAACCGGATAAAACAGGAAACTTATGTCAGGGAATGGGATAAAATGGGAATCTGATTTCAGAGAACAGGGTGAAATGAAAAACTGCTGACAGTGAATAGGATAAAATGGGAAACTGATTTCGGGGAATGGGATAAAATGGGAAACTGATGTCAGGGAACAGGATAAAATGGGAAACTGATGTTGAGGAATGGGGTAAAATGGGAAACTGATGTCAGGGAATGGCATTAAATGGGAAACTGATGTCAGGGAATGGCGTTAATGGGAAACTGATGTCAGGGAACAGGATAAAATGGGAAACTGATTCCAGGCAACCGGATAAAACAGGAAACTTATGTCAGGGAATGGGATAAAATGGGAATCTGATTTCAGGGAACAGGGTGAAATGAAAAACTGCTGACAGTGAATAGGATAAAATGGGAAACTGATTTCAGGGAATGGGATAAAATGGGAAACCGATGTCAGGGAACAGGATAAAATGGGAAACCGATGTCAGGGAACAGGATAAAATGGGAAACTGATGTCGAGGAATGGGGTAAAATGGGAAACTGATGTCAGGGAACTGTGTTAAATGGGAAACTGATGTCAGGGAATGGCGTTAATGGGAAACTGATGTCAGGGAACAGGATAAAATGGGAAACTGATTCCAGGCAACCGGATAAAACAGGAAACTTATGTCAGGGAATGGGATAAAATGGGAATCTGATTTCAGGGAACAGGGTGAAATGAAAAACTGCTGACAGTGAATAGGATAAAATGGGAAACTGATTTCAGGGAATGGGATAAAATGGGAAACCGATATCAGGGAACAGGATAAAATGGGAAACTGATGTCGAGGAATGGGGTAAAATGGGAAACTGATGTCAGGGAATGGGGTAAAATGGGAAACTGATGTCAGGGAACTGTGTTAAATGGGAAACTGATGTCAGGGAATGGCGTTAATGGGAAACTGATGTCAGGGAACAGGATAAAATGGGAAACTGATGTCGAGGAATGGGGTAAAATGGGAAACTGATGTCAGGGAACTGTGTTAAATGGGAAACTGATGTCAGGGAATGGCGTTAATGGGAAACTGATGTCAGGGAACAGGGTAAAATGGGAAATTGATGACAGTAAGCAGGATAAAATGGGAAACTGATTTCAGGAAACGGGAAAAAATGGGAAACTGATTTCAGGCAATGAGATAACATGGGAGACTGATATCAGGGAATGGGATAAAATTGAAAAATGATGTCAGGGAACAGGTTAAAATGGGAAACTGATGTCAGGGAACGGGATAAAATGTGAAACTGATGACAGTAAACAGGATAAATTGGAAAACTGATGTCAGGAAATGGGATAAAATGGGAAACTGATTTCAGGGAACGGGGTGACATGGGAAACTGATGACAGTGAACAGGATAAAATTGGGAACTGATTTCGGGGAATGGGATAAAATGGGAAACTGATGTCAGGGAATGGGATAAAATGGGAAACTGATATCAGTAAACAGGATAAAATGGGAAACTGATTTCAGGGAATGGGATAAAATGGGAAACTGATATCAGTAAACAGGATAAAATGGGAAACTGATTTCAGGGAATGGGATAAAATGGGAAACTGATATCAGTAAACAGGATAAAGTGGGAAACTGATTTTAGGTAACGGGGTGAAATTGGAAACTGATGTCTGGGAACAGGGTGAAATTGGAAACTGATGTCTGGGAACAGGGTGAAATTGATAACAGTGAATATGATAAAATGGGAAACTGATTTCAGGGAACTGGATTAAATGGGAAACTGATTACAGGGAACAGGGTAAAATTGGATACTGATGTCAGGGAACGGCCTTAAATGGGAAACTGGTGTCGGAACGGGATAAAATGGGAAACTGATGTCAGGGATAGGGGTAAAACAGGATACCGAGCCGTTACATGACAGAAGTTTGGTTTGGATTCTGATGATCTTTGAGGAACTCTGGAGATTCCCAGAAAGTCTGCCAGTAGCTTCAACATAACCTTTAAGTTTTCTCTCTGACGGCTCATTTTTCTCTGAGTTGGTTTAAAAGAGGAAACATCGATTTGAGCAGATTTATGGACACAAACAACCTGATTGGTCCAGATTTACAGGTCTGCTGTATCATCTGAGGCCTCTTTGGCTTTTCTAATCACTTCTCTGATTTCTTGTTTTCAGTCGAGTCCAGCGGGAGCTCGAGAGGCGGCAAGAAGCCCGACCCCTCCGACTCAGTCAGTAAGTGCTCAGTAACTCATCATTAATCTTCATGTGAAACTTCTGCCCAGATAATGAAGTAGAAACTTTCTTGTTCACACGTTTTGTGCTGGGTGGTGTCCGTCAGCGCAGCGAGGCTCCAACAACACCCTCATTATCCTGTAATCACCAGTAGGCCTCTATAAATCCCTCCAGTATTGGATCATCGCTTTGCTTTTGCCTGCCAGTTGTACCAGTGAGGAAGGAGCCACACATGCTCAGTATGGGGTTGTTGGGGGGCTGCTGTACAAGCTAGGGCCCTGAAGTGGAAACCATTACAGATGCTGGTTTACAAGAGCCCTGCTGCTGCCCCCTCACTCTCACATGACCAACTCCAGCTGAGTTTTCCTGTTTTTCATGAGAAAAAAAAAAAGTCAGGAAACTCCCAGAAAGCCAGGGGGAGGGGAGGGTTCTGGACCTCAACCTGCAGGGCATGGCCCCCCAGTCCCATCCAGATCTGGACACTTTAGAGGAGTTCTGAAGGAAAATCCAGGAATCAGGAGCTTAAACATTCATTCAACGAAACCAGCTGCAGAATCCTGAATGTGACATTCACCCAGCAATCAGATCCAGGTGGAGTCCCTGTAGGTCTCTGCCGCTGTATGCAGAGACCAGAGCTGAAGCACAGCACAGAGGGAGGGGGCAGGGCCTTGCCTAACTTCTTTGAAAGACAAAGTTCTGGTGGAGATGTGGGACTGATAATTAGGGGTGGGGAAAAATATTGATACACTGAAATATCGCAAGATTTTCATGCAGATATCATATTGATATTTAAAAACACAGTATTGATCTATTTTATTTACAAAATCTCGCGAGTTTTCAAGAAAACCTGTGAGATTTCATAAGAGAGCAATGAAATCTCGTGATATTTGGTAAGTAGATCAATATTGCGTTTTTTAATATCAATATGAAATCCGCATATGAAAATATCGTGATTTTTCAGTTTATCTATATTTTTTCCCAGCCTTACTGATTATTTCAGTCTGGACCAGTGAGGTTGAATGTCGACGGTCATTTCCATGTCTGACCTTTTACTTGGCCCGTTTTAGTTTATTTAGCTTAGCTTGTTGTTTACTCTTATTTACTTAGTTCTCATTGGCCAGGCTGGAGCTGGATACTTTAACAATATCGTTTCCCCACTAATGAAGCTGCTTCTTTTACCCAGAATGCCCTGCCAGTGCCGTTGCTGACGTGCTTTTTCTGGTGGATGGCTCAACAAGCGTTGGCAGGACAAACTTCAAGTACATCCGCAACTTTATGTCGGCGACCGCTGGAGCCTTTCAGATTGGTGAGGACAGGACGCGTGTGGGCGTGGTCCAGTATGGCGACGCCCCCCAAATGGAGTTTAGCCTGAAGGAGCACCCGACCCGGCCGGCAGTGCTGAAGGCCATCGGCTCGCTGCCGTTCAGGGGAGGCAGCAGGAGGACAGGTTGGTTCCCATGACGTCTGCTTAATGTTGCTGGGAAATGTCACAATACAGAACGTCCCTACGTTATAGGATGTTTCTACGTTATAGGACTTTACGTCAAAATATAGAAAGTTCCTACATTATAGGGCATTTTGTTACAATACAGAACATCCCTACGTTGTAGAACACTTCGTTACAAGACAGAATGCCTCTAGGTTATAGGACGTTTCTACATTATAGTACGTTACGTTACATTACAGAACGTACCTACGTTATAGGACATTTCTACGTTATAGGACATTACGTTACAATACAGAACATTCCTACGTTATAGGACATTACGTTACATTACAGAATGTCCCTACGATAAAGGACGTCTCTACATTATAGGACATTACGTTACAAAACAGAACATACCTACTATATAAAAAGGTTACGCTACATTACAGAATGTCCCTACGATAAAGGACGTCTCTACATTATAGGACATTACGTTACAAAACAGAACATACCTACTATATAAAAAGGTTACGCTACATTACAGAATGTCCCTACGATATAGGACGTCTCGACATTATAGGATGTTACATTACAATACAGAACATCCCTACGTTATAAGACGTCTCTACATTATAGGATGTTATGTTACTTTACAGAACGTTCCTACATTATAGGACGTTCTTTACAATACAGAACGTGCCTATGTTATAGGACGTCTCTGCATTATAGGACGTTATGTTACAATACAAAATGTCCCTACGTTATAGGACGTCTCTGCATTATAGGACGTTACATTACTAATCAGAACGTCCCTATGTTACAGGACGTCTATACATTATAGGACGTTACGTTACAATACAGAATGTCCCTACGTTATAGGACGTCTCTGCATTAAAGGACGTTACATTACTAATCAGAAAGTCCCTAGGATATAGGACGTCTCTACATTATAGGACGTTCTTTACAATACAGAACGTGCCTATGTTATAGGACGTCTCTGCATTATAGGACGTTATGTTACAATACAAAATGTCCCTACGTTATAGGACGTCTCTGCATTATAGGACGTTACATTACTAATCAGAACGTCCCTACGTTATAGGACGTCTCTACATTATAGGACGTTCTTTACAATACAGAACGTGCCTATGTTATAGGACGTCTCTGCATTATAGGACGTTATGTTACAATACAGAATGTCCCTACGTTATAGGACGTCTCTGCATTATAGGACGTTACATTACTAATCAGAACGTCCCTATGTTACAGGACGTCTATACATTATAGGACGTTACGTTACAATACAGAATGTCCCTACGTTATAGGACGTCTCTGCATTAAAGGACGTTACATTACTAATCAGAAAGTCCCTAGGATATAGGACGTCTCTACATTATAGGACGTTCTTTACAATACAGAACGTGCCTATGTTATAGGACGTCTCTGCATTATAGGACGTTATGTTACAATACAAAATGTCCCTACGTTATAGGACGTCTCTGCATTATAGGACGTTACATTACTAATCAGAACGTCCCTACGTTATAGGACGTCTCTACATTATAGGACGTTCTTTACAATACAGAACGTGCCTATGTTATAGGACGTCTCTGCATTATAGGACGTTATGTTACAATACAGAATGTCCCTACGTTATAGGACGTCTCTGCATTATAGGACGTTACATTACTAATCAGAACGTCCCTATGTTACAGGACGTCTATACATTATAGGACGTTACGTTACAATACAGAATGTCCCTACGTTATAGGACGTCTCTGCATTAAAGGACGTTACATTACTAATCAGAAAGTCCCAAGGATATAGGACGTCTCTACATTATAGGACGTTCTTTACAATACAGAACGTGCCTATGTTATAGGACGTCTCTGCATTATAGGACGTTATGTTACAATACAAAATGTCCCTACGTTATAGGACGTCTCTGCATTATAGGACGTTACATTACTAATCAGAACGTCCCTACGTTATAGGACGTCTCTACATTATAGGACGTTCTTTACAATACAGAACGTGCCTATGTTATAGGACGTCTCTGCATTATAGGACGTTATGTTACAATACAGAATGTCCCTACGTTATAGGACGTCTCTGCATTATAGGACGTTACATTACTAATCAGAACGTCCCTACGTTATAGGACGTCTCTACATTATAGGACGTTACGTTACAATAACACGGCGGCTGGGGCGGCTGTGGCTCAGGTGGTAAAGCAGGTCAGCCAATGATCGAAGGATCGGCAGGTTGAATCAAGATCCCCCAGCCATGAGTCGTTGTGTCCTTGGGCAAGAGACTTAACCCTCCTTGCCTCCAGTGGGGGCACTGCTGGTGTATGAATGTGTGTGAATGGTTCCGGTGGTGGTCGGAGGGGCCGTGGGCACAAAATGGCAGCCACGCTTCCGTGAGTCTGTCCCAGGGCAGCTGTGGCTACATATGTAGTTTACCATCACCAAGTACGACTGAGGAGTGAAAGAATAATGGACCTACTGTAAAGCGCTTTGAGTGCCTTGAAAAGCGCTATAGAAATCTAATCCATTATTATTATTATTTATTAATACAGAACGTCCCTACATTATAGGACGTTACGTTACAATACAGAACGTCACTACTTTATAGGTCTTTACGTTACATGACAGAATGTCTCTACGATATAGGACGTCTCTATATTATAGGATGTTACGTTACAATACAGAACATCCCTACGTTATAGGACTTCTCTACATTATAGGACGTTACGTTACAATACAGAACGTCACTACTTTATAGGTCTTTACGTTACATGACAGAATGCCTCTACGATATAGGATGCCTCTACATTATAGGACATTACGTTAGAATACAGAACGTCCCTACATTATAGAACGTTCATTACAATACAGAACGTCCACACGTTATAGGACGTTACGTTACATTACAGAATGTCTCTACGATATAGGACATTTCTAGATTATAGGACGTTACATTACAATACAGATCGTTCCCACGATATAGGACGTCTCTACATTATAGGACATTACATTACAATACAGAACGTCCACACGTTATAGGACGTTACGTTACATTACAGAATGTCTCTACGATATAGGACGTCTCTACATTATAGGACGTTACATTACAATACAGAACGTCCCTACGTTATAGGACCTCTGTACATTATAGGACGTTATGTTACAATACAGAATGTCCCTACGATATAGGACGTTACGTTACATTACAGAACATCCATACAATATGGGCGCCTCTATATTATAGGACATTTTGTTACAATACACAAGGTCCCTACGTTATAGGACGTCTCTACATTATAGGACGTTATGTTACATTACAGAACGTCGTTACAATATAGGACATCCTTACGTTATAAGACGTTATGTTACAAAACATTTCTACATCACAGAACATTTCTATGTTGCAGAACGTTTTTAGGTTATGGAACATTTCTACTCTACAGATCGTTTCTATGTTACAGAACGTCCCTACGTTATAGGATGTTACGTTACAGAACATTTCTTCATCACAGAACGTTTCTTCATTATAGAACTTCCCTACAATATAGGACGTCCCTACGTTACAGGAGATCACGTTACAATACAGAACGTCCCTACGTTATAGGACGTTACGTTACATCACAGAACGTTTCTTCGTTACAGGATGTTACGTTACATTACAGAATGTCCCTATGTTATAAGATGTTACGTTACATTACAGAACCTCCCTACGTCATAGGATGTTTCGTTGCATCACAGAACGTCCTTACAATATAGGACTTCCTATGTTATAGGACATGACGTTACAGAACCTTTCTACATCACAGAACGTTTCTTCTTTACAGGATGTTACGTTACATTACAGAACGTCCCTACGTTATAGGACGTTACGTTACATTACAGAATGTCCTTACAATATAGGAAGTCACTATATTGTAAGACATGACGTTAAAAGAACATTTCTACATCACAGAACGTTTCTTTGTTACAGGATGTTACGTTACATTACAGAACGTCCCTACATTACAGGATGTTACGTTACATTACAGAACGTCCCTACGTTATAGGACGCTACGTTACATTACAGAATGTCCTTACAATATAGGAAGTCCCTATATTGTAAGACATGACGTTAAAGAACATTTCTACATTACAGAACGTTTCTTCGTTACAGGATGTTACGTTACATTACAGAACGTCCTTACGTTATAAGACGTTACGTTACATTACAGAACGTCCCTACATTACAGGATGTTACGTTACATTACGGAACATCCCTACGTTATAGGACGTTACGTTACATTACAGAACGTCCCAAAGATATAGGACATTTCTACATTATAGGACGTTATGTTACAGAACATTTCTACATCACAGAACGTTTCTACGTTACAGAACATTTCTACGTTTCAGAACGTTTCTAGGTTATAGAATGTTTGTACATGACAGAACATTTCTACATCACAGAATGTTTCTTTGTTACAGGATGTTACGTTACATTACAGAACGTCCCTACATTACAGGACGTTACGTTACATTACAGAACGTCCTTACAATATAGGACGTTCCAATGTTATAGAAATGAAATGAAATGAAAATACTTTATTCATCCCCGAAGGGAAATTCAGTATTGTAAAAGCTCACTTTTTTTTTTTTTTTTTTTTTTTTTAATAAATAAACAAAAAGTCAGTTAGTCTTGTTCTTTAGGGTGATGGTTGCTGGCAGGAATGAATTCCTGTATCTCTCCGTCCTACAGCGAACTTGACGCAGCCTCCCACTGAACACACTCTGTTGATTCTTCACCGTGTTGTGGAGAGGATGGGAAGTGTCCTCCATTATCTTCATCAGCTTGTGAAGCATTCTTTTTTGAACGATCAGCTCCAGCGGCTCCAGAGTTATCCCCAGCACAGAACCAGCTTTCTTGATCAGCTTGTTTAATTTCTTCAAGTCTCTGGTTCTGATGCTGCTGCCCCAGCAGATGGCTGCAAAGCTAATTGCACTTTCAACCACAGACTTATAGAAGATATGCAACATCTTTTTGCAGACATTAAATGATTTTAGCTTCCTTAAGAAGAAGAGTCTGCTCATACCTTTCTTGTAGATGTAGTCACAGTTGCATTTCCAATCAAGTCTGTTGTCCAGCTGAACTCCAAGGTATTTGTAGTTCTCTACCACCTCCACCTCCTCTTCCAGGATGTAGACAGGACTATGCTGCTTATTCTTGCTCCTCCTGAAGTCAACAATCATCATTAC